>ML779604.1:11408-33144 GCA_009831015.1 Picea engelmannii | reverse complement strand
AACATTGAAAACAATGTCAATAATAGTGAATTACATTAACATCTAATAAATTTCACTCAAAACATTTTTAAATATAATTGATTCCATTACCAATAATAATAGAATAGTAATAGATTCCAAAACTACTACCCAGAGATGAAATGATACTTTTAGTTGGATACCTTTCAATGCTTTCTGAATGTATTCATGCCAGATTTTAACACACTCACTACAGAGTGCATAAGTTATCAACCAACAAAAACATTTGTAAGAAATCCCCTTCGCTATGATTTTTTTTGGAAGCAATAATCCAAAAAATGAAAGTTTTATGGTCAAATAACTAAATATTTGTTAATGTGCCAATATGTATAAGCTAAAAATATAAGCATAAAAAATTTGTGGATGTATACCCAAATTGTGCAACTCAAATCCACTCGAATAAGGTAATTTAATAAGTGTGCATGCAAATGCATGTGCATATGTGAGAGATATATTTTTATAATTCTCAAAATCTTGCTTTTTTTTTGTTCTAAACTAAATAGAAAATTTTTCAAATTGTCAAAATAAAACCCTCTAAAAATATAAAATATAGGTGAGGTTGTATATAAGACATATTTTTATAATTTTATGAGTTAATTGGGATTAACCCTAAAATTTGATCATGTAGGGATTATTAACATGATATATTAAGAGAAATATTATAAATAAATAAAAGATTTGAAAATGAGGAGTTGTCCATCTATTAATGTTAAAGACGGTGTGTGTGAGATAATCAATCTTATAAGCATTCATCACAAATTACATAAATATAAAGAAGACAAACCCTCATGAGGAATTAAATACATTTATTCTCTATCTGAAAGAGTATCTATTGGTGATTATTTTACAATTGAAAAAATGCATGACCTATAATGTTCCATATCCATATGGATGAATTTCACAATGCCTAGTACTCCTGGTAATAAATTTGAGGTATGTTCTATCTACAAGGAATTTTCTTCTTCTTTGGAAAATGCAACAACTCATTAAGTCACAAGCTAAGTCACTTGTGACCCCTCAATATACTTGCACAATTATATTTTCAATCTCAACCAACCTCTTAATCTAACCCCTGATTAATTCCTATAATCTACCTTTTTATGGGCCATTTCCAAGGGTCAATTGGATTGATTCAATTGCTCTTTCATTCCTTTAATTATCACATGGTTCAACTTCCATTTGGTAACCAGTGCCAAATGTTTAGTTGACTAATCTTTGTTATTGAATTCTACATAGACATCCCTTACTCATTGACATTTGTGTAACTAACATAATAGTGTTGACTAGGTTGCTACTAATCCTTTAATCCATGAATCTTGCATAATCTAGTTGATCTCCCATTTTGGTTATCAACATATCCGCACTAGTCGACCTAATTTGTAATAAATAATTTTTTAATTGTTTCTTCATTGTCAATCAATCCACTTGTTTCAATCAACTTCTTTAGGAAATCCTACCCCCAATCTCTAGAATTCTTCTAGTTTTTAATAAAATCAGGAAATTTGTCCTTCGCCTCCTATAAAAAATATCATTTTGGTGTCATGGGAGCTTGGCATTTTAGACCAATTCTTATAAACTCTTATTGTTACGAGGAAAATCTCTCTATGGCTAGGGGTAAACCACAACATACGTAAATGACTGCAGAAATCAACTCTACTCTCAACTATGCTATATAAATAAATATACTATCAGGACAAGATAAAAAGGCCTACCTCGTCCAGACGTTCGATGAAGTCCATCGTTGAGCACTTGACCCAAAACAATATAACTGCAACTAGTCCTCAACAACCAATCAATGCAAGCATATGGTGATAATATATGATGGTAGCACATTCAATAGCATAATCCATCAACATTCATAACAAATACACCCATGGAATAATAATTCAAATATTTGCAAGATATCAATTGGATGAGAAAAGAGTATTTCTATTAAGATATAATCAACAGAAGTGAATAAGTTACAAACTTCTGTGTCGGAACCGAGAAACTAAGTTCCTTCCAGTTGGGCCTCCACCACTTCAATCCTCCACCAAAGGAAAGCTCATATAAGAGAGACAATGAAGTTCTCAATCAGTAAGGGAAGAGCTTGGGGGATGAACACTGTGTTCAGACTTAAAGGATAAAGGGATGCAGACTCAATGTGAAGTGAATAATTCCTCCAGAGTAACTTTGCTCTCAAAGTTGAATTATTTCTCCTTTTTTCCATAGCTCAGATTTGGACCATTTATAGCCTTCAAGTGGAACTGAAGGGCCGAGTTGGAATGTTTCCAATATATGGAAGGCCAGGTATCATTGATCTCGTGACGTGACATGGAAACCCGACACCATTTTTCAATTTTGGGCACATTTCCCGATGTACGTGGGATGTAGTGGTGCAACCTACATATACGCATGTTTTATAGTAGGCAAGGTGTGTATATGTGGAAACATTATATTTTTAGCTCTGGGATTTGTAAAAAGGGACTTCAAGTATGCATAGGAAAATGGAGAAAGGCCTTCTATGCAATATTGTATGGGGTGAGGCAAATCTTGCTATAACACTTATTTACCCTTGCAAGTTTCATGAAGCATTATCTAAAAAATAATGTCATGTTCCAACTCATGAATGTGCACATCTAGCACTAAGTATTCAACTTCTAGAAACCTTCCTCTCCCTCATTGATCATGGAAGATACAAAAAACTTCAAATTATTTACGTTGATAACAAAATATATGCTTATATACGGTGGAGTATATAATTGAAAAGAAATTTCATCCATTAGTTACACAATCTCAAAGGGACCATACCTAATCGATTTTAGCTTCTTCTTTGGGCCTCCATTTCTCAGTAAGACATAACCACATTGTCTCTCCCACCTAAAATTAATGAGATATTTTGTGTTTCTCATTATTTTCATTATACCTTTGTTGTGATTTTTAAATTTTCTATTCCACTTTCATATGTATATTTTAAATTATTTCAATGACCCTCATTCCTTTGTTTTGATCATCATATTTCTCCATTTAACTCCCTCTCTTTCTCCTTTCCTAGCAACTCGATATTTAATGTATCATGATCATCATATAGGGTTAAGGTTAGGGTTTTTTCATGCCTTAAATCCTTATTAGTTTTAGGGTTTTGTACCTTCTATAACCTTCTTGAAATTTCACATGCAACTAGCCCCACATGTATGGGTACTAGTAACCAATGTGGCATCCACTTGGTTCCATGGTGGTCAAAAGAAAAAGTCAATGTGTGAAAGGCATAAATTCCTCATATAGACTCTGATTTGGTTGATATTTGCACTGTTGGAAAGGTCTAGACATGCTAAACAACATCCAAAGGATGTGAAATTTATTCATAATTTTTTTACCCAAAAGATAGCCATTTAATGCCCCAAATGGGATCTAGGTTTCAATATGTTAAATCACCAAAATAGATCTTGCCCCTAAAATGGGCCTATAAGTCAATAGTTCAAAATTTAGAGCTTAAGCATCAATGGTTTAGTGGTTAGGAGGTCATTGGGTGAGGGGTTAGTGGTTAGTGAATTGAGGGTTAGAGCTTAAGCATCAATGGTTAAGTGGTTAGGAGGTCACTGGTTGAGGGGTTAAATTCAAATAGGTTAGTGGGTTAGTGGTTAGTGGATAATGGGTGAGTGGGTTAGGGTTAGAGGCTAGTGGGATATGGTTTAGTGGGTTAAGGGTTACTATCTAGGAGTGAATGGTTAGCTAGTTAGAGGTTAGTGGGTTAGGGGTAAGTGGGTTATTAGGTTTGAGGCTAATGGGTTAGTCATTAGGGGGTCAATGGATTACGTTTTAGTCGATAGTAATTATTAGGTTAGTGTTTAATGGGTTTATAGGTTAAATATTATAGGGTTAATGGATTATTGGTAACATATACTCCCATTAGCTCACTAACCAAGATTCCTTCTAACCACTAACCCCTAAACCATACAACCTCTAAACCCTAAGCCTTTAAAAACTAATTCACTAAATCAATACCCTATAATCAATGTCCCCTAATCACCAACACATGAACCGAATAGTGAACAAATTTATGAACCCGTTGACTACAAACCCCTACCTACTAATCCACAGCTCATATAACTCCCAACTTCTAAATTGTATAACACATATTCACTAACCCCTAACCATTAACCCACTAGTCCCTAACCCATTAAAATCTAACACCAAAGTCCTAACAAATCACACACTAATGCTCTAATCCACTAACCCCTTAATCCCTGCCAACTAACACCCTAACACAATAAACTCGTAAACCCTAATCCTTAATCCATTAACCCCATAAACAATAACCTTGAAACATTAACCCACTAATACATGACCCTTAAACCCCTAACTCATAACCATTAACACACTAACACCTTGATCATTGATTCTTAACCTTGAATTCCTAACCCACTAGAAATTAAGCCTAAACCCTTGACCCAATAAACTACTAAACCCAAACCTATAACCACTAAATAAAAAACAAACTATTAACCCCTAACCAACTTACTCAATAATCACTAACATGTAACTGCTAACCCGTTAAACCCCTACACATAATACATAACCCAAAAAAACTATCCCATTAATTCCTAACATAATAAACCCTAACCACTAACCCACAAAAGTATTAACCCCTAACCTAATAATCCTCTAACCCCTGAATGCTAATCACTAACCACTATCCACCTAACCTGTAACCGACACAACCTTTATTCCTACCTTATATAACATTATCATACACTAATACTAACCCACTAGCCCACTAACCCTTATTTTTTAAGTAAATATAAATGAAATATTATGAATACACATATGCATATGTGCACATATGTGTGCACATGCCCACACCCACACACATGTTATTTTAAACTCAAGTGGATGCCTACACCCATACACATGTATATATTATTTTAAACTCAAGTGGATGTATATAGAGACATAATAGCATTGGATGACATAACTTGTGATGCAATTACTTTGTACAATATGACAACTTGCAATTTAAAAAAAAGGGCACAAAATAAAGTCATTATTAGGGATTTTGTATGTCATTTTAAATAAAACTTGATTTGTGCAAAGAGTAGGATAGTCCCAAGCATGCTAGTAAAACACTTAAAGAGAGTCGGATACAAAGAAGACGAGTTTAAATATTGAGGATAGTTGAGCCATTTTAGGGAGTGGAAGATTTGGAAATAAAAGAATAAAAAAATAGTAAACATAGGAAGAAGCATAAAATTTCTTGGTAAGAGGGTTAATGAAATTATCCTTATGATTATTTGTCTTCATGAGATTATTAGGGGTTTTCATAAATGAATTCTCTATGCATACATATTAAAATTGGTTGAAATAAATTACAAAACCCTCAAACCAACATAGAAAACATTTCCAATAGTAATAGAAAACATTTCCAATAGTAATGGACTAAATTAAAATGTAATAGATTCCACTCAAAACATTTTCAAGCATAATTGATTCCACTAAGAATAGTAGAAGATTCCAAAATTTCTACCTAGAGATGAAGTGATACTTTTAGTCAAATAAATTTCGATGCTTTCTAAATGTCTTCATGCCCCAATTCTAGTACACTCACTAAAGAGTGCACGAATTATTAACCAATAAATTTTTTTGTAAGAAATCCCTTTTTTATGATTTTTTGGAAATTATAATCTAAAAATTTAAATATTTATGGTTAAATAATTGAATATTTATAAACATGTAGATGATTAAGAAAAAGTATAAACATAAATAATGTGTGGATGTATATGTTACACATCAAAATGTCACACTTGAGTTACACACCCTAAGTGTTGCAAGTGTCACAAAGTGATGTATGCACCTTGATAAGTGTTGTGTTCACTGCCACAAGTAACCTGTGCACCTCGGTAAGTGTCGCATTCAATTTGTGATGTGTTGCCACCCCTTGACACCATTAAAAAAGTTGTTCATAACCCTTAAGTCATATGGGAGGAGGAAAACCATAATTTTTTGGTCAAAACACACTTTTTCCTTGGAAATTTCGACCCTTTTTTGAGCATCTATGAAGACCAACGCCCCCTTGTCCATATTTTGGGTGCACACATAGCGCCCCCTCTACCACTATATTAGAGCGATGATCTGGGATCAATGCTCTGTCTCTCATTGGGGGGAGTGTTGATGTTGTTGAGAGAAAGGAGGGATCTCCCCCACCTTAATCTATAGGACAACTCTTTGATATTGGGTTAGTTGTGTTTGACCTTCATACTTGGGCCTCACTTTAGGATCTGATCCAAGCCTCAAGGATCCATATCCTCAACCATACCCCTCATTTTATCATGGTTTATATGCCTCTCAAGCCTATATATTGAGGGATTTCCAAGGTGAAAAGGGAGGAAGATTTCATATATCAAACTTATGATCTTGGTAGCATCATGCAAGGGATGAACGAGGAAATATTTGGGAGGTTGCTACAACTGCATCAATCATGGTCTTTAAGTATTATCTTTGGGTTCTCATTTTAATATACTTGGCCTATTTCCTTCAAGCTTGTGTATTCTTGCACGTGCTTGTCTATTGTTCCTTCAATCTTTGTAGATGAATTTGTTTGATCTAATATTGTAGAGTAGGAGTTCCTTGTTTCTCTTTGATACCTATTGCAGGTATCAAGTTGCACTAAGGAGTTTGGAGATCAAGCTCGGATTGGAAGCATCGAGGAAACAATTTGAAACAAGGTGCATCAGACCCTTTCTCCCTCTCTCTTTCAAATTGGTTAAACTGAATTCAAAGGGATGTTAGTGTCCATTTGTAGTGTTACATTGGTGACCTGCTTAATAGAATTACGCCATCTGCTACATATCAAAATGTCACACTTGAGTTATGCACCATAAATGTTGCAAGTGTCACAAATGTTGCAAAGTGACATTTGCACCTCAGTAAGTGTCGCATTTTCTATCACAAGTGTTGTATGCACCTTCCCAAGTGTCGCATTCAATTTGTGAGGTTTCACCACCCCTTGAAACCATTAAAAAAAAATTCATGACCCGTAAGTCATATGGGAGGAGGAAAACCATCATTTTTTGGTCAAAACACAATTTTTCCTTGGAAATTTAGACCCTTTTTTGAGCATCTATGAAGACCAGCGCCCCTTGTCCATACTTTGGGTGCACACATAACACCCCCTCTGCCATTATAGGGGAGTGTTGATCTAGGATCAATGCTCTATCTCTCACTAGGGGAGTGTTGATATTGTTGAGAGAAAGGAGGGATCTCCCCCACCTTAATCTATGGGCCAACTCTTTGAGATTGGGTTAGTTGTGTTTTACCCTCTTGCTTGGGCCTCACTTTAGGATCTGATCCAAGCCTCAAGGAGCCATATACTCAACCATACCCCTCATTTTATCATGGTTGTTATGCCTCTCAAGCCTATATATTGAGGGATTTCCAAGGTGAAAAGGGAGGAAGCTTTCAGATATCAAACTTATGATCTTGGTAGCATCATGCAAGGGCTAGATGAGGAGAGCTTGGGGAGGTTGTTGCAACTGCATCAATCGTGGTACGTAAGTATTCTCTTTGGGTTCTCATTTTAATATACTTTCCCTATTTCCTTCAAGCTTGTGTATTCTTGTATGTTCTTGTCTATTGTTCATTTGATCTTTGTAGATGAATTTGTTTGATATAATATTGTATATTAGGAGTTCTTTTTATCTCTTTGCTTCCTATTGCAAGTATCAAGTTGTGTTAAGGAGTTTGGAGAACAAGCTCATATTGGAAGTAGCGAGGACAAACTTCAAAACAAGGTGCATCACACCCTTTCTCCCTCTCTCTTTATGATTGGTTAAACTGAATTCAAAGAGATATTAGTGTCCATTTGTAGTGTTTTTGTCTTGGTATAGGGGTCTGTAATACAAGGGAAAGTTCACATGTCCGTAGGGGAATATTTCTGTAACAGAAATTGGCGACTCCACTGGGGAAGGACATTGACTTGTATTTCCTTGGATCGTCTGGAAATTTTCCTAGTTTGATCTTCTTTGGTTGATTTTTTTTTTAGCCTTCCTTCTTCCCTTTGTTTCATCAAGCAGTATTCATAGTTACCAATCTAGTCCCTGCTAAATTTTTTATTTTTTATGCTTATTTCCAAGCATCTATAGGACTAGCGCTCCCCCAGAGTGTCTACCACGGAGTTGGTTATTTGATAAATGCTCCTCAGTGGTCTCTTAGGGAGCATTGTAGCACTCTGTATCTTTGTTTTAGGGAGCGTTGCTCTTTTGTTTTTAGAAGATCCAGGAGAATCTTCCTTGTTTTGCTCAGCCCTTTATTGGAGGTCTTTTTCCCAGAGTCTGTACTTTTTCTTTTGAATTTGTTTAGGTTGAGGATATGGCTTATTATCACTCTTTTAGTTGTCTTATTTGAGCTTGCGACATTTTCCAAATTGCGAGATTGATTCGCCTTGTTTCTTCTTGGTTTCATCTGGGTCTTGCAAAATGTTTTGGTTATCTGACTGATTGAAAATATCTGCGAAGGTTTGTTGGTCTTAAGTTAATTTTCAAATCTTTCCTCTTTGAATGAGTTGAGACTTTATGCTTACCACAACCTAGCTTGGTTTTCTCTTTCTTGCTTCTTGTTTTGTCAAGATTGTTGAGTGTTTTCTCTTTCTCCCTCTTATTTTTTGGATTATTCTCTGAAATTTCTTGTATTCCTTGAATGCTTGTCGATTGTCGAGTTCTTAATTGAGTGATTTATCATACTTGTTTCTTTTAGTTCTTGTTAGCCTATGAGTGCATGCTTTGTTTGAAATCATTTTTGCTTCGCATATTTTGTATCTACATTCGACTCTTTCATTTTGATTGGAAGTAATGGAGCGTTAAAGGATTTGAATTTTCTTTATTTATATATTATAATTAAACAAAGAAGATAGTTTCATTCTTTCTTTTGGGTAGTGTATATAGGTAAATTGCATTTGGGAATTGGGTGTTTTTGTTAAAGGAAGTTGAACATTTTCTCCATCCCGTATGTAGGATTCATTGAAGAAAAAGATTTGGATCTCATAATTTTGCATTCTTTTGGAGTCGAGTCTAAAACATCATAAGTTTCACTTTCGCACCATTGAGTAAACAACAACCCTAAAATGAAGCACTTATAAAATTGCTCAAACACTTTTATATTATCTATTAGCAAACCTGCATTAGATTAAAGTGTAGGGATTTGGAATAAGTTATGAGGATAACTTTCCAAATCCATCAGACAAACATAGAATATTGTGCTAGGGAGCGGTAAATCAAATTGTTTGTATAAGCATAGCTGGGATCCCCCTCTCACATAGGGGTTAAACATGAGGTCGTGTGTGGGAGAGCAATGAATATTTCCCCTCCTAGGATTAACCATACATAGAGGAAAGATCGTATATTGGGGGTTCATCTTGAGAATCAATTTTTTTCATTTGGTCTTGGAGCTTCATGAATTTTGAATCCATTCGGGGTCCTCAGGAGTTACCATTCCTCTTGTCTTCAGTTCTCTTGAAGGATTTCAGACTCTTTATCCTGCCCATATGTTCGATCCCGATTGTCGACTGTACTCGCTCAGAGGATGACTACAGTTGGTAACCTTAGTGGCATATATATGTAGGATTGATACACAACATAACAGTGAAGGGGAGTCTTCGATATACCTAGGTCAGACGTTGGTCAAACTCACTCAGACTCCTTGGAGGGTAAACCCATGGGTAAAATTGTGTGGGAACTTGCACCAAGGTGTAAATTCATTAAGCAGGTCACCAATGTAACTGATCCACCCGCTCTATACCAACCCCTTCCTATATTGATCTCGCGATGTTGGATTTCATCACCAACTAGTGGTTTCATTGTGGGAAGGTTTGTTTGATTGTTTGTGTCTTAGATTTGTAGCGTGCGTTGTTTTTTTTTCCTAGTGGACCTTAGGTCGATTCAATGTCAATGGCGTCAATTCTTGGGAGTACCAACGAAGGAACCCGTTTTCTTGGGGAACCTTTCTCCTTTCCTTCTTTTGGAAATGTTGGTCCTTCATGCATTGCCACACTGAGTCTTCCAGGACTCACCATTGGGTTACCGGTTTGGTTGTTCCCCACTCTGGTGATCTCGACTATTCCTAGTGCTTCAAATGTACCTAATGCTTCATATGTAAGAATACCACCCACAAATCAAATTCATGTCGACCTTTATCCTTCTTCACTCGTCAGGTCTCCTTCCCTTTCTCCTTCTTCGCCTATTGAAATCTCTAAAGTGAGTAGTCAGGTTGATAAGAAGAAGAAGAAAAAAAGGAGAAGAATAAGAAGAATCAGAAAGATACCAAGCCTCCAACTGCATCAAGTCATGTTGGATCTGAGCAACCAGCTATTGGTAATCGTACTGGGAGTGTTGATAAGGTTGACAAGTCTAAAACTAAGAATCCTAAACCCAAATTCCTTTGCAGGATTTGTAAGGGTGACCACTTTCTGATGGATTTCCCTGGTCTCCCCAAGGTCTTAGAAATGTGGTCTTCCATGTCATAAACCATTGTTGGACATGTTGGTGACACCCGAACTAGTGACATTAAGGTTAGTAAGAAGAATAGAACCATCAAATTTCCTTGTATGTTATGTGAACGTGATCATCACTCTCACCTTTTCCCTCGTATGGATGAGGCTTCTTATCTTTTGGAAAAAATTCAACTTCCAACTGGTTATTGTAATATCTCTCCCAACTTGTCATTAGTTGATGGATTGGTCAATCTGATTCCATCCCCAGTCAGTCTGGTTTATCATGTGGTCAATCTAGTTTCATCCTCAGTTGAACCAATAACCCAAGTAGTTGATCCAGTTTCGTCATCGGTCAGCCCCACTCTTCATCTAAAGAGTGAAACCAAAGTGGTCAATCTGAGTCCATCATCGATCGATCCCACTCCTCCCTTAAGGAGTGCAGCCCAAGTGGTCGCTCAAATTCCATCATCGGTTGATCCCACTCTTCATTCAAAGAGTGAGGATGTCACTTAGGTCTACCTTGTTAATACTGATTCACCCTGATAAGGGGGCACTTTGCCTGTCTCGATGGCACCCCCTTCAAGCACTTAGATGATTTCTATTGATTGGAATCAATTGACAGAACCAAGTCTTCCTTCTTATGTGTCTTTCCAAATCACCATACAGGTTTGTGATAGGAATATTCCTAACACTATAATAGACGAAAGTGCTTTTGTTAGCATCTTATCCGCGAATGGTTGGAAAGATTTTGGTTCCCCGCAGCGTGCGCCTGTGACTCAGAATATTTTTACCTTTGACAGAAGAGTTAGTCAACCTTTATGGATCCTTCCTCAGTTTTCAATTACTTTGGGAGGAAAAACGGTCTATGTTGATGTGATGGTAGTTCACGACTCCCCATATGTTAACCTGCTCTTCGAGCGAGACTATGTCTACGTTATGAGAGCTTTTGTGTCCACTCTCTTTCGAGTGATATGTTTCCCTCACAATGGAAACATAGTAACGATCGACCAAATTTGATTCATTGACCCTCATATCATGGTAAACCATCCTCCTTCCCTGAATGGTACATACATGCCAGCGATGTATGCCCCGCCATAGGTCAATTATGTAACGACATTTTCCATGCATTCAACTCTGAATGAGAGGGAATATCTCCCTTCTCTTGACTTATATCTGGTAGTTGACATGGTCATCTCTTCGATAAGGCTATTAGAGCCAGATCTCCCTATCCTTATCGAGATCGTCGACATGTTTTCCTTCCAGAGTGTTTTTCTGCCATCTAGCGAAGATCTCCTGGAAGCCATGGCTGATGTTTTTCCCTTGACATATATTCCTTCCAGAACATTGTCCTATTGGAAGCCATGATCAAGGGAAGGACATGAGCATAGTTTCTCTTCTCTATGGAAATCTTGTTAAGAAATGAAACATAAGCTTCGAGCATAGATTGGATTCTCTGTGGAAAGCTCATTAAAAATGAAATAGAGGTTATGAGCATAGCGTTTCTTCTCTGTGGCAATATTGTTAAAAAATTAAATAGAAGCTACGAGCATATTTGTCCTCTATGTAGCAAGCTCATTAAAAACAATTGAAACAAAAATCTGGGGATTGAACCTGGAGTTATGAGCATGATTATTTTCATGTGTCTAGCTCGTTAAAAAATGAAACATTCACCTTTGTTGTCGAGTCATTTTTTTTGTTAGAACTCATAGAAGAACCTTCATTTCATCTACCCTTATCATTTTTCTCCATCTGGTACAAAAATTGGTGACAACCTCAAATTCGACGAATGAAATGAAGCTTGGGGGGGCATGTCTCCAGCCTTTTATTATCATTCTGGAGTTAAGCCACTAGCTTCTCAAGTTGGGGGAAGAGTACCAACCACCCATGGGTATCCCTCAAAACCTTTGGAAATTACGTTGGGAAATTACAAGCATAGTTTAATTTTGTTTCAAGCTTGTGTAAAAATGAAACCAATTCTGAGATTAGTCTTTGTTCTTTCTTGTGCTCGTAAATACATGAGAATGCGACTGAGTATAATTTTATCACTTTTTCGGACTCATAAAGGTTATACGAAAAAGGAACCCCCTGGAGTTTCCTTTAAGCTATTTTTAGACTTTCTAAACATGAAAAGATTGTCGAGTGATCTTGCTTCCTTTCACACTCATTAAAAGGTTTGAAAGGGCATCTTTTGAGTGGTAGTTTATCACTTTTTCAGCCTCGCAAGACTAATTACGAAAAAAGTAACACTCTAATCAAGCATGATTAGAAGAGTTCTCCCCTGTATTGGTTTACACTTTTTTCGGGCTTGGGAGACTAAATTTACCAAAAAATCATCCATGGAGTCTCCTTTAAGTTCTTTTCAGACTCGCTAAACATGAAAAACCACCATGTTTACCTTCTTTGGGCTCGTAAAACTATGCATCGAAGGACCTATGTGAGTCCAATCTCTAGGACCCATATAAGACCAAACCCCTCCTTCCTCAGGTTCGTTAAACATATGTCTAGGGACTCATTTGAAGGATGAGCTATACCGAGCATTTGTGATCCTCCTCAAGCTCATTTAAAAAGAAAGAGGTGCTCATCTATCTAAATGGGGGAAAAAATTGAAGGAAGTGGGTCAAGTCTTCGGGAATCCTTTATGGAAACTATTGTCTCCCTTGAACATGGCACATGTTTGCGTCTTGTCTTACAGTTGGGTAATCCGCTTGTCTCTGAGTCATACAAATTCCATGTGTTTTCATACTTTTTTGTCCAGTCAAAGAGTGCTCTTATTGTCATCACATTACATTCTTGGTACTCATCGAGTCAATTTTGCCAAGTCAATTTTCGTGCCTCATCATTTTCAAGAGAATTTTTACTTCAAACCATCCATCTGCAGTATTACCAGTTTACATTTCATGTATCATTTCATACTCATTTGATTCACCATCTTACATCACTTTCATGTGTCAGTTTTGTGTCGATGATGGGGGATACATCAAGTCCCTCCTTCGATGAGTCTTTTACTTTTGAATTCAACACATTATTAAGGAATTAGACTTAGAAACCAATTAGTGCCTTGGGATCTGCATGCCTCAATGGTAGGCCTCCTCGCTTCTGACAACAAGTTTACATCATTGATCTCTAATCGGATGATTCCATGAATGTTCGACCTCAGCTCATTTATTTACATTCGTTGGAATGTACTAGGGTACATTGGGATTCATTGACATCATTGACGATTTCCCTCGCACTTGTTAATGATTTACCTCAATGATCACTAATCAAGTGTTTTATACCATGTTCGACATCAAATCATCTATTCACATGGCTAGATTCGTATCACATCAAGATTGGGACAAAGACCCTGGGTTGGGTGTTCACTTGTTATCTGGTTTTCCCAGGATGTGAATGAGATCATTTGAGCATATTGATATATATACTGTCACGTATATCCACTTTGTATTGATCCTTGGCTATGTTTTGTCATCTCGTAGGTCCAATGTGTATTTTCCGTGGCTCTGATCAGTTCATGTCATGGAGGTATGGATCTAGATTGTATCTCTCATGGCCATATCCTTAGTCAGTTTTTTCATGGATCCGTATTGCATTGGTCGGCGGTCATTCTTTGAGTCATCTCATATTCCAAGCATAGGGATGCTTTCCTTAGAAATGGAACATATATTAATATTGTTTAATGATTATTTGCAACTTCTTCCAGGTTCTCCCACTCCAACACCCATGCTTTGAATAATTTGTAAAGTGTTTTGGCCATCAGTTTCTCTTTTAACCTCACACTTTAGGGGGCATATGTTACACATCACAATGTCACACTTGAGTTATGCACCCTAAGTGTCACAATTGTTGAAAATTGTCGCAAAGTGACATATGCACCTCGATAAGTGTCTCATTCACTGTCATAAGTGTTGTATACACCTTCTCAAGTGTCACATTCACTTTGTGAGGTGTCGCCACCCCTTGACACCATTAAAAAAGTTTTTCATGACCCCTAAGTCATATGGGAGGAGGAAAACCATTATTTTTGGTCAAAACACACTTTTTCCTTGGAAATTTTGACCCTTTTTTGAGCATCTATGATGGCCAACGCTCCCCTGTCCATACTTTGGGTGCACACATAGCGCCCCCTTTGCCACTATAGGGGATCATTGATCTAGATCAATGCTCTGTCTCTTACTGTGGGGGAGCGTTGATGTTGTTGAGAGAAAGGAGGGATCTCCCCCACCTTAATCTATGGGCCAACTCTTTGATATTGGATTAGGTGTGTTCGATCCTCATGCTTGGGCCTCACTTTATGATCTGATCCAAGCCTCAAGGAGACATATCCTCAACCATACCATGCATTTTCTCATGGTTGTTATGCCTGTCAAGCCTATATATTGAGGGATTTCCAAGGTAAAAAGGGAGGAATATTTTAGATATCAAACTTATGATCTTGGTAGCATCGTGCAAGGGATGGACAAGGAGAGCTTGGGGAGGCTGTTGCAACTGCATCGATCATGCTATGTAAGTATTCTCTTTGGGTTGTAATTTTAATATACCTATCCTATTTCCTTCAAGCTTGTGTATTCTTGCATGTGCTTGTTTATTTTTCCTTCGATCTTTGTAGATGAATTTGTTTTATTTAATCTTGTAGAGTAGGAGTTCTTTGTTTCTCTTTTCTCCCTATTACAGGTATCAAGTTGTGCTAAGGAGTTTAGAGATCAATCTCAGATTGGAAGCAGTGAGGAAAAACTTAGAAACAAGGTGCATCACACCCTTTATCCCTCTCTCTTTCTAATTGGTTTGGGTAAGACTCCCCTTTCTCCCTTTGCATTGCTGGAATGATGAAACCCTAAGAAATATAGGTAACTCTCTAGGAAAATATATTGATCGTGTTGAACCATGAGACAAACTTCAAGCTTATGCCAGACTCTGTGTAGAAGTAGATCTGGAAAAAGTATTACCAGAGGTTATTCTGCTAATCTTGGATAGTTGGTCATACATTCAACATGTGTACTATGAAAAACTACCGTTCAAGTGCAAGGCCTGTCATGAATATGGCCATTTTTCTAAAAACAAATTGCAAGTCAAATCATCTTAGCGAGAGGAGAAGAATCAGGAACAATGGTAGTAGTTGAAGAGAAAGAAAACCACTTGCAAGGAAGAAGTAGCATCTCAGTCCCAAGGACAAGGATACAAATCGCCTTCTCCCCACACTCTATCCCCAAGAAAATATCAAAGAGGGGAGGCCAAAAAAAATAGGTATGTGGATCTAGTAAACCTTGAAGAAACTGTGGAAGAAATTATGGAATACCAGGAAGGAAATGAAACGACACACAAAGAATCTCCAAATAAAGAGGACCGAAGAGTAAAAGCAAAGGAAAATAAACTCTTGAGTGGAGGTGATTCACATCCTCCAAATGTGCCCTCCCATCCCTCTGCAGGGAACCCAACAAAATATAAGGAAGAGCATCAAGGAAACTTTGAAAGTGTCTCGGAACTTGAAATCACCCAATCCACTACAACAAACAAAGTTGGATGAAAAACTATCAGAAAGAGAAGGGAAACAACAACATATTGAGAAAAATAACAAGGAATTCAAACTACTCTTGAGGAAGTCCTTAGAAAAGAGGTAAATTCAGGAAAATCCCACACCACACACACTAATGGTGTATCCTCTCATCCCTCTAAAGGGGGGGCACACAAAAACGTAGGCAAATGATGAAAGTAGTCTCTTGGAACTGTAGAGGCCTAGGGAAAATCCCCTAATCCTTCTACTCTGGGAGACTAAGATGAGGGAGAGTGAATCTCTCCAGAACATGCAAATACTATGGAAAATAGGAAAAGGAAAATCCATAAGTGCAAGAGGTGCATCGAGTAGCTTATGCACAATGTGGAATACAATTGTTTTGAAACTGGTGGACTGTTTTCAAGATCCAAACTGGTTGATGGTAAAAATATCCATGATTTCCATAGGTATGAGTCTCTCCATTATCAATGTCTATATGCCAAACAATTATTGGGAAAAAGACGATTTTTGGGGTTCTATTTTAGATCTGGCAAAAGGAAACCTTCCCCAGAACCTTATCATTGCGGGATATTTTAATATCACAAGAAGTCTCAAAGAAAAATGAGGGGGGTCCATAGTGAGATATCAATTTAGGGAAAAAATTGATGATCTCATCTCAGATCTGGATCTTTTTATGTTCCCCCCATTAAGGGTTATTTTAACTGGAATAAAAAAAGGGCAGGGCATGGGCACATTGCTTCTAGGTTGGATCGTTTCTTAATCAACAGCTCCTTTCTCACCTTTCCTAAAAAAAAATCTTCTTCAATCCTCCCCTGGGCAGGCTTGGATCATCTCCTAATAACTCTGACCTTTTCTCGTGAGATTAATTGGGCTCCCGTTCCTTTCAAGCTCAATCCATTGTGGATGGGCCATCCTAATATTTTTCCTCTAGTCTCTCCCACTTAGTGCCAATAGGTTTTGGCTCCCTAGTGCACATCTGGGAGAAGAAGCTAAAGCTCACCAAATTTTCCCTCAAATATTGGTCTAAAATCTTCTTGCGCCCTCATAAAATCAAAGTAATGGAAAAAAAGAAAAATCCTGAAGAAGTTCAAGAGGAAATTGAAACAATTGAAGTTCAATAGACCAATCTAATTCTAGAGCATGAGGCACATAGAGAGTACATTTGTGCCTTATCAAAAGAAGAATCCATGTGGAGACTAAAGTCTAGAATCTTGTGGCTACAAGCGGGAGATAAAAACATTTCCTTCTTCCACAGACAAACAAAAGCAAGGAAATGGATAAACCAGGTAACTGAAATAAAAACTCAGCTTGGAGAAACTATAAGTGACTTTGATAAAATAAAACAACAAGACACAAATCACTACACTAAGTTGTACTCCTCGGAGGGAGACTTGGACAAAGATCTGAGTAATCTCTTTCTCTCCCATACTCTGCATATGATAACAAAAATTTACAATCTAGAGCTAAATAATCCAATCGAAGAAGATGAAATATTTAAAGCTATTAAGCAATTTCATATGGATAAAGCCCCAGGTCCTGATGGGTTTACCCTACATTTTTATAAAATATGTTGGTCTATAATCAAATTTGATTTCATCATAATGGTTAGATATGTCCAAAAATCAAATAGAATGGGATGTGCAACAAACTCCTCATTCTTGGCATTGATCCCGAAAGAAAAAAGGGGTTGTCTCCTTTGACATATTCTGACCCATCTCTCTTTGTAATGTTTCTTATAAAATCATGTCTAAGATGATAGTTAATAGAATGAAATCCTTTCTTAATTCATTGGTCCTCCCCAATCAAGGTGGTTTTGTTGCGGGAAGGCAAATATGGGACAACTTTATTCTAGTCTAGGAGGCAATCCATTCCAGTTTTAGCAGGGGAGAAGAAGGTATGGTTATAAAGTTGTACATGGCTAATGATTTTGATAGAGTAAATCATGAATTTCTCAAGGCATTTTTGTAGAAATTTGGATTTGATCAAACCTTCATCTCCTGGGTCAGATCATGTATTTCTAGTCCTTGGATTGCTCCCTTGATAAATTGAATACCTTCCCCTTTCTTGAAAGCCTCCAGGGGATTAAGATAAGGTTGTCCCCTTTCCCCCCTTCTTTATGTTCTCATGGTTGAATCTCTTAACAAAATATTGGAATGGGAATGCTCAAATGGTTCAATCCCATGGATCTGTATAGCAATAGGATTCAAAAGAATCAACCACTCCCAATTCACCGATGACACTATTTTTATCATTGGAGCATATAAAGTCATGGAAATGAGATTAAAACAAGTCTTAGAGAACTTCACCATGGTTTTAGGAGGCTGTATATACAAGAACAAAAGTCAAATATATGTGTGGAATATCAAGGCCCAATGTTTATTAGGCATTTCTCAAATCCTCAGATTTTCTATCTCTAATGATTGGAAATCCTTTAAGTACCTTCGTATTCCCATTTGATTGAAGTCCCTCCCTGGAGAATAATGGCATATTATTCTTCAGAAATTTAGAGAGAAAATGGAAGCATGTGGGGCAGTTTGGCTCAACCCTACAGGGTGCTTGGTGCTAGTAAAATCAGTACGATCCTCTCTACCTCTTTTTCAGTTTTCATCTCTTCTGGCGCCCATTGGAGTTAAAAAAGATATGGCCTAGCTCATTCATAAATTCCTCTGGAAAGGGGGCAAGTCCAAATCAAAAAAATTACATCTTGTTAATTGGAATATAGTTTCATCTCCCAAGGAGCATGGGGACTGGGAATTAAGGATCCATAGATAGTCAACATCGCATTGGGTGTCAAGTTTATTTGGATATTAGTAACAAGGAGTAAAGAATGGTGTAAATCATCCATAGTCAATAAATACATATTGGGAAATAGAAAGTGATGTCTTGACCTCGCTCCAGTTTTTCACTCTGGGTCTCCCATCTGGAAAATTCTTTGGACCTCCATTCCCTTCTTCAAGGAAAATCTCTCATGGGTTCCAGGAAATGGAAAATTGATTCTTCTATGGAAAGACATAATAATGGGCTCCCCCCCCCTTATACAATATTACATAGATTGAAGACCTAAAACAATGGATGTTATTGCAGCAAAAGTCTTCGCTGCATGATATTTCATAATGGAATGAGGTTGGTTATTGTAAAGGTTGGAAGTTAGGAAATCTTCCTCCCCACCTGCAACAACAAGCTCATCTCCTGGTAAATATTCTTAAGGGGGATTCCATGCTTCACTAGAACATCCATGACAACAAAGGTTGGGGTGCTACATGTTCTACAGTGAAAGAAGAATATAAAACACTCCTAGCCAATTCAAGGAACTTGATCCAAACAACCTAGTGGAAGAACATTTGGAACTCGGATGTGCTTCCCAAAATCAACTTATTTTTCTAGACTCTTGCGCATGGAAAGATTCTAACAGGTGAAAATCTAATTAAAATAGGGTTTAATGACCCTTTCCTTTGCACTCTCTATCAAAGAAGTCAGGAAACAATTCAACATATTTTTTGGGAGTGTGCCTTTTCCAAACAAAATTGGGCTACAGTCTATCAAGAGTTGACTCATCGGGTAAGATGGCCTTATAAATTCAAAACCTTAATGGAGAAATGGGAAAATTACTATCAAGGGTATTTCCAAGGGAAAGATGTATTTAAGAGACTGTGGAAATCTTCCCCAAATTCGCAAGTTGGCAAATCTGGCTTGATCGAAATAGAATTATTTTTCAGAATAAAAGGATCCACCCAAAAAATGTATCAAGAAAGGCAATCATCCAATTGACAGATCTCATGAACACCAAAAGGTTCAGCTAGGATGATCAATATAGGTGGAGTATAGCCGAAAAAACTTGTATTTCAAAATTTAACCTTCATCACACTCTGTGTTCGAAGCCTTCACAACAATAATGATGGAAAATTCATTCTTCATCTTTCATTATTGAGAAATGGTTCTCTTCTCATCCTAGGCACAATCTTTTTTTTGATGGAGCATCCAAAGGAAACCCAGGGGAGGTAGGTGCGGGTGGGGGGGTTCTTTTTGGGCCTGGAGGAAATAGATTCTTCGAATACCACTGGAATTTGGGGACGGAAACAAACAACAAAGCGGAGGCTTATGCCTTGCTTCAAGGGATCCATTTTTCAAAGCAAAGGCATATTAAAAACTTGAATGTAGTGGGAGACTAAAAGACGATAATAAGGACAATGATTTCAGGCTCCTCACCTCACAACATGAGCCTAAAAATACTAAAGACAAAATCTACCTCCTTGCGGGATCTATGCATATCATTTATTTCCACGTCCTCCAAAGAAATAATGAAGAGGTAGATAAAATGGATAATAAGGCCATAGGCAATGCCCCAAGACTCTTGACGGTTGACGTACATGAAATCACAACCCCCTTTCCATGAATACAGACCCAAGTATGGATCCTAGAGCCCATGAATTTTGGGGAGTGATGTGTGGCTGGCCAATGCGATGTTTGTACTCCACCACACAGAATTGGACAAGAAGGTGAGGTTTAAATTGGAACGTGGTTAAATGCTCATGTTGTGGGAAGTACCAAAGAGTCATCATGAAGATGAGAGGTGAATCTCCTCGCACATGTGTTCTCGTGTGCTTCAGGCTGGAGGCTTCAAGTGAAAAGAATGAGAGGATAATAAAAAGTGATTGTATGGGGATGTTTAGATTATCATGCGTCAACACATGACCTTCAACACCCTATGATCACATTTGGCATGGGGTATATCAGATGGACACGGTATTATCAGTTCTATTTATCAATGCTCCTATCAATTTCCTTCGTACTCAAAATTTCTCAAGATTTGCAGCGGCATCATGAAGGCTTATGGTGGGAGCCAAATTAGTTTTTTTAATGTTTGTGACCTCTCGCCTTTGGCCTTTGAAAATTTCCCTGGGTGGGTTGAGTGGCTTCTTTCCAACTTTTTGTGGTGGTGTGACTCTCTCTTCCTGGGTGGGACTTTCATCCTTGCCTGGTTGCAAAGTATTCTAGGTGTTTCTCTTTATCCCTCTCCCGTAGTAGCTAGTGATCCCCCTGAAAGTATGTAGAACAAGAGTGTCTTTGTTTCCTCTCATCCAGAGCCTACTTTCGCTCTTCGACAACAGACAACGATTTTGTTTCCCCGTCAACATCGTGACATTGTGCAGTTTGGATTCGACGAAGGAGCATGGATACCAATGGATGTAAAGTAGGACAAGGTCAATTCAACCCCGAATTCGAGTGCGCTGAGTGTCAAAAGCTAAAAATCAAATTTGTAGCCATCAGTTCCATGGTCTCCTTTGAGATTGAAACATTGTCTCAACATTGCCTTATCATTGGGCAGCTACAAGATGAATTTTTTTCACAAACTAGTCAAATTGAGGATCTCCAATTTCTCCTTGAGCAGTGTGAGAAGAACCAGGGGCAGTCCTCCACTCCCGCTAGAATTTGGAATGCATAAAGGAATGTATCAGAAGCATAAGTGGACCCGATTCTAGACCTCAATGAACCTATTGAAGCAGCTTGGGAACATCAAGGAACTCAAGTTATCAAGCATGAACCTAGTAGCTTAATTTCTCTAAAAATGTAGTGGTCATGTTTTGTTTATCTACATATATTAACGATATTTTTTTACCGATTGTATACCTCTCAGATTAGAAGTAGTATAAGTTTTTGAGCAGTCCTTAAGGACCCAATTTTTTTTTTTGTAAATTCCGGTTTAGCCTCTAGATACAGAGGTCTCCATGACTTTTTGAAGTTTTCATTTT
>ML779603.1:655587-702449 GCA_009831015.1 Picea engelmannii | reverse complement strand
TCAGTTGCATTTCAGAGCAGATCTGGCAGTTGAGAGAGGGGCGCACCACATTTGGCCTCAGATCTGGCAGTTGAGCCTGATAGCTTCATCAGTTGGAGTTGCTATTGTACCAGGTTCATTGTTGTATTGTATTTACTGCTTTATATCTTTGCTATTGAGATATATACATCATATTCCAAAACTGGTTTTCCCCAGGGGGGTTTTATCCAGGGTCTTAGACCAAAAATACCTGTGTCTACACATGCATTTTAGTTGTTGTTAGGAAGCTCTTATTTCTGTCCATATTTCAGCATTAAAAGATAGATAGGTGTGTTTTTGTTTATTGGGAAAGTAAATGTAAAATTTATCTAACTGAAAACTACTTGCAAGGGCACCCAATCACTGAAACAACAACCATAATATATCAGCAAAACAAAACTACAGTTGGCTGTCATAAAACAGCAGTAAACATTTTTATAACAGCAGAGAAACTTAGTGTCTTAGCTTGGTCAAAGACAGACCAAGAAGACTGCTGATAGTTCCTGGATTTTCTACAGTCATCAACTATTTCATCTTCAACATTGTTTGAAAACTTCTCTTGAATTTGACATGCATACATGTTCATTGAAACATCTACAATCATTGAAGAATATGATTCATAATTTGACACATACTTACATCCTTGTTGTTGTCCCAGATCTGATTCACACTCATCATTTTCTTGCTGAAAATCTGAAACGTACTAACAGTTCCCTTGTTCATGTGCATGCATATTTTAAAAGTAAACCCACTCTTGGATCCTTCTGGAAGCACAAATGTTCTCCTCCACTCCGTCAACATATTCAAATAATTGTCTTAGGGATGAAGATCTCCTTTCTAACAAGAGAAGGGCAATTTCTGAATGAAAACCCATAACATAATATATCATGGAAGCTATCTCTATAGGCCGGATCTCTAAAGGCAAGTCATGATAAATGATATCGAATCTTCTGTTAAAAACAGACAAAGCTTCATCCTCCTCTCTGTTCCTAATTGTTTCAGCTTTGTCAAATGGCCCAAATGTTTGGTGTTAGTGTCAAAGCGTTCATAAAGCTCTGCCACAAAGTGTGTCCAAGCAATATACCCTTGATGAGAGTTTTTTCTCCATTGCCACCATTGCCAACGTTCTTGATTTAGATGGAGAACACCATACCAGAGTTTGGCCAAGTCATCTGTAATATCGTATAAAGAGAAGTAATGTTGCATTTGGGTTACCCAACTAGTGGGGTCCGAGCCATCAAATTTGGTCACATCCACCCGGGGAAGGGGTAGGTCACGTTGAAAGTGATGGTTCTGCAAGGTATGGGAATGAGAGGAATGGTCACCTTCAGTATGTGGAGGTGAGGAAGAGGAAGGGTTATCTGTAGGGATATGCAGTTTGGTGCGGAGTGCTGAAAAGAATGATTCAAGATGGGTGGTGAGGTCTTGATTGATTTCCCCCACTGAGGATTGCATGGTTGTATTGATGGCGACAACATTGGCACTGATTTGTTTCACTTCTTATTGGGTCTCAATGAGACCATATTGCAAGGTGTTGAAGTGAGCTTCCAAGTCTTGGCTATGAGTATGGGCCATGAGGATGAGGAAACTAAAAAGGGGTGGGCGGGGTAAAACATTTTGGCCGGAAAAATGATATGGATGAATGTGATAAAGGCGAAGAGATGAATCCAACGGAATAGGTCTCAAATAATGGTGAAAAAATTTCCAGACTTTTTATAGAGTTATACTCCGGTCTAAAGAATACTGCAGAGAGGAAATGCCCAAATGCTTAACCAGAAAGAAATGTGTATTTACATGGCAACCCGAACACAATTGCGTGGAAATAGATCTTGTCTGTTTTAATTTGTTTATGTTTCTGTCCCCCAAGGGCTAGGTATTCAAGGGTTCTACAGACAAGGGTTTTCCCTGTGCTATAGCTCTCTGATATACATGCAGGGTCTAACAGTAGTACTCGACCCAATATCTCAGGGCACTAACTAAGGAGGATAGACCATACCCTTAGTCGTACTGCCCAACTACCCAGGTACTAGAGAGTATCTTCCCGAGTGTTGTTCTCGGTGACACTACAGCAGTACGGAGGCCAATCGGTTTTTCTAAAGAGGGCTTCAGGTAATCTAGGCTGATTCGTACACAGGTGTTGTCTGATGCACTACCACTCGAAGGGGTACCAACAGGGGTTACAAGGTTGGCCAATAGATGTGCGCTTAAGTACCACTTGTATTTCCTGCGTGTATGAATCCCTCAACCATGGTTTTATGCACGTAACGACAGATCTCTGTGGCTTAAAGATGTCGGAATACGTGTCTACCCTGAAAAACATTTAGCCCACACTTTCTATCGAGGAAAGTGATCTGATACCACTTGTAATATACTAGATATAAAATGTATGCATAACTGAAATAAAATGATAGTAATGGCAGAATAAGAACAATATAACCAGAAAATTCACCACAATAACACTGAAATGATATAAGAATAACAACAGAAATAACACTTTGAATCTGAAAGAAATGTTCACGGGACTCTTCGAAGGGGTAACCTCCAGTTGAGCAGAGCTCTATTACAATAATATCCAATCTAGGGTTATCATACCCTCAACTCCTCTTTATACGAAAAAGAATCATCGAGAGGAAGATCCTTCTAGAAGCAGAAGCTTCTTTTAGGTCTTCTTACATCCTCCTTATTCTATTTTATTGAAAGGCCTTATTAATATTTCCCTTTATTACATCTGAATATATTGTTCTACCTATGTGCGGGTTAGGACCCTAACACTTGCAATCTTGAATAAGTGAACTCGGCGCTTGTGCCTCGCTTGTCGACTTGTGGCTCGACTCGTAATTTGACTCTTGATCTGGCTTTGAGTTGAATGCACTTGATATGCAGACTTAGGGTTTGACTTGACCTCTTGACTTCAAACATATTAGCTCGCCACAAGACACCTCAATCTGTGTAATGATGGTTTGATTTTGGCAGTTGGCGATGGGTAACTCAAACCCTGCAACACGGTGCAAATCCCCTTTGTTCGTGGCTCTTCCTCACATAATGATCAAAGGAAAACTGTGCATGCATTCTCTGTCTGTAAATTAGGCATTTGGCAACTATTTATTTTTCATTTATTTTTATTTGCTCAGAGATAAAATCCCCCATGCATCGGATGTTTAGATCCTTTGGCCTTTAAATGTGTTGGCGTATACATAGTTGATGGGATGCGTGGAGTTTGGATTATAGAACTCCGAGCTTGCGCTTCGGTGACTTGTGGTTTGACTTATCTTGTGAACATGGACTTAGAATTTGACATAGTTGTGAACTTTGATATGTTTTATAGTTTAGGCTTAGGATTAGAACACTTTGAGCACCCACCACTTTTGGGAGAAATTTACAACAAAATGTATATTTTTGTTTAAAAATATAAAAGCCATAAAAGTTAGGGTTATAGGCTAGGTAACAATTATTGAGTTTTTGTAATGCAGGTTAAAGACATAATCGCAAGAGTCTCTTGCAAACATGATAAATGGGAGATTAATGGAGAGTTTGAAGATATGGATAATAGTAGATGACCAAGGAAAATGACAAATTAAGCATGACCGAATGAAAGTGACTCAAAACCATTTTGAGTGTTAACACATGGTTCATCACTTACACATTTGTTTTGTCTTCTTGTCTAGATGTAGTATCTCTCTGATCTATGGATTCTTGAGGAAGTAGAGGATCTGTTGTCATCTTGGACATCTTTCATGGTTCATAATTCATACATTTTTCGTTTTTCTTCTCGTCTGGAGGTAGCATCTTTGATCTATGGATTCCTGAGGTGGTAGAGGATTTGTTGTCATCTTTCCCATGTTTCATGATTTATCACTTAGACACATTATGCCTTCTTTCTCCTCATCACCACATAAATCCTTTTATATAATAGGTAGTTTAAATGCCTTCATTAGCATGATACTTATGACTCCATAGACCAACAGTCAAGGACTGATTTGCAGTGACCTCTATTATCTGTTCCTTTATTTGCAGTGTTGTCCTTATCCACCTACTCAAACCATATTAATCCATTTTTTAAGGGTATTGGTCTTATCCTCTTGGAGTCGGAGGGTGATTATCATTGCTAAAAATAGGGTCTACAATGTTATCATACAATTTGTACTTTGATCAAAGGAAAGGTAAATGGAAAGAAAATTGGTGTAACTTGAGGTTATCCTATCACTCTCACCTCAATAGGATTCTTCTTTCTCTTTAGGGTTGAAGGCCCAAGGGAGACGTCCCCGGTGACCTGGGGGTTTGAGAAGGCAACGTCAAAATGGATATTAAAAGGTCCCCTCTCACAAGTCACAACTGATGAGAAAGTCCCTAGTTTATAACCAATGAAGTGATAATATATTGTTATAACCCTAAATTTTTCTACACATGCATACCTAGCCTTTGGCCCTCTTACTTGCATTTTTTGCCAAAGCACTACTGAATTTCTCTTCTAAAAAAACATTTTTTTTAAGATGTACGCAGACTGCATGACTATTTCCCATGTACATATGATTTTTGCAGCACTACAGATCACGTACGTATGCATGTTGCACCACTACAGCCCGCATATACTTGAAAAAGTTGCAAAAAATAAAAATTTGCAAGGAATTCGTTGAGATTACGGGCTATTGGGTACTTTTCCAACTGATCCACCTCCTATAGCATGTCACCCAACCGAATAACCATCCTTTTTTCATATAAAAGGAGGTGTTGGGGTCTCATTTTACATATAGACATAAGAACAATCAAACTCTGCTCATTTCACATCCCCTCCTTGCCCAAGTTATTGCATCCCTTTTGTGAGAATTGCCTCAACATTCCCCAATTATCCCTTCTTCCTCCATCATAACCCATTCACTTCCCAAGAAGATATTAGAAGGTTGAGATGAGAATCCATACAAAGGTGCACTTGGAGCTTGGTGAAGAGGAGCCCGGACCAGGTTCATGGAGCAGTTGTCAGCTTTGGTTGTAAAGGTATAATCGTTGAGTTATTAATAAAATAACTAAGTTTATTGTCCCAAATCATGGTGTATTGAATTTTTTTATTGGTTTATGTTTTGACATTCTAACATCTAACCATATATCGTATATGAAATAGCATGCTTGTAGCTTTATGTTTGTCAATATTTGAATTCAAGTCAGATTTGGGAGGAGGCGTGTAGTCAATGAAGCTTTGAAACGCGAGGGGATCATCACCAGACGTAGAGTAGATGTATAGTTACTAGATCCCCCTCATCTTTTCTTCTCTTGTATGAGTTCTGGTATGTTTGGGGTAGTTTAGAGAAGTAGTTGACTTTTAGACAGTTAATTGATCTACCTACATTCTAAACCCTATAAGACTATCTGATTTTATTTTTTTTAAGGAAGTACAAAGGTATACGCACCCTACTTTGGTTCAGCCCATGTACATATGTGTCTTGTTTAGTAAACAACTCGCATACATACACAGGATACTGAAACAAAACTAACATACCTGGTTCAATATTGTTTTTTCAAAAAGAGGCAGTCAAAATGTAGGAAACATCAATTAATTGTCTAAAAGTCAACTACTTCTTTAAACTACCCCAAAAAGAACAAAAATAATACAATAAAATAAAATATGAGAGGGATCAGGTAACTATACCTCTACTTCGCGTCCGATGATGATCACCCCACACTTGAATGATTCGCTGACTGCACGCCTCCTCCCAAGGCTGACCCGCATTCAAAGATTGACAAATAGAAAGCTACAAGCATGCTATTTCATATACAAATTAGGGTTAGATGTTATAATTTCAAAACAAAAACCAATAAAAGCATTCAATACACCATGATTTGGGACAGGAAAAGTAATTATTTTATTAATAACTCAATTATTATACCTTTACAACCAAATCTGGCTACTACTCTGTGAACCTGGTCTGGCCTCCTCTTCACCAAGCTCCAAGTGCACCTTTGTATTGCTTCTCCTCTCAACCTTTTGATATCTTCTTGGGAAGTGAATGGGTTCTGATGGAGGAAGAAGGGCTAATTGGGGAATGTTGAGGCAATTCTAGTGAAAGGGATGCAATAACTTGGGCAATGAGGGGATGTGAAATAGGTAGAGTTTCACTGTTCTTATGTCTATATGTAACATGAGACCCCAACACCTCCTTTTATATGAAAAATGAAGGTTATTCAGTTGGTTGTTGGGTTATAGGTGGTGGATTAGTTGGGAAACTACCCAATATCTCGTAATCTCAACGAATTCCTTGCAACTTTTTATTTTTTGCAACTTTTGCAAGTATACATGGGTTATAGTGGTGCAACATGCATATGTACGCGAGCTCTAGTGGTGCATAAACCATATGCATGTGGGCATTATCGGTGAGGGTGCATACATCTTCAAAAAAATTGGTTTTTTAGAAGAGCAATTTAGTAGTGCTTTGGAAAAAAATGCAAGTAAGAGGGCCAAAGGCTAGGTATGCATGTGTAGAGAAATTTAGGGTTATAACAGATTCCCCCTAATCTTTGAGGTCATAAGA
Organism: Picea engelmannii; assembly: GCA_009831015.1. Classification (NCBI taxonomy): domain Eukaryota; kingdom Viridiplantae; phylum Streptophyta; class Pinopsida; order Pinales; family Pinaceae; genus Picea; species Picea engelmannii. The sequence goes on along the minus strand of ML779603.1, from coordinate 695,910 downwards.
GCATATGATGGCCGAAATACATTAGAAAATCTTCACCAATGTATTAAACGATTGAACCCGGGACCAGAGTTCGGGCGGTGCCATCTACAAAAACAACAATTGTCTCTCCGAGGCGGGCATACCCATGCTCGAGATGAAATAAATCATGGCTTCCAATCAAATACACTGTAGATCCATGTCATATAACTATATAAAGTGTAGCCACGAGAAATACACAACATATCTACATCTGAAAATAAAAAATATACAAGTATAATATCCATCTTCAAGAAGCCAATAACACCCGATTGTTGGAGATGAGGTATTCATAGCTTGAGAAACAACTTGAAGATCTTGAAAACTCAGGTAGGAGTACAATGTGGGTGTATGACATCACTACACAGAGATCTTCGACGACTCATCGAGAAAAGACAAGAGGATCTTGATGGTCAAGTGGAGAACGTTCTTGATTTTGAATCAAGACTTGATTGGACTTTCAGGATGGTCAGGTCATGAGATCAGGAGACAAAATGCAAAAAGGCCGACTGAGGTTGGATGAAAATTTCCTTGGAAAAAATCACAAAATATGATTTGACTTAGGCAGCATGACATTGACATAAGTTCACAATGCAGGATTCAAAACAAACTCTCCATGTGTTTGGAAGAGTAACCAAATGGAGGAGGACACAACTCTATATAGAAAGAACAAATTCCTAAGGTCATATTAGATCCCAATGCTCTATGAAAAATGAAAGTATGTTCTTTTTCCAAGGGAGACTCATTGTGCTACCAAAAAATAATATATATTTCATGATAAATGATATAGAATCTTTTATTAAAAACAGACAAAGCTTTGTCCTCCTCTCTCCTCAAAACATAAAAGTCAGCAAGGTATGAATCTAATGATTTGTTCTCACCCCAATAATACAAAAACGCATTAGAGAACTCAGTCCAAGAGAAAATGGAATCAACTTTCAGACCCTTAAACCAAACAGAAGAATCTCTGAACAAACACTTAGAGAACAATCTCATGATCATAGCTTCATGAACAATATCGAACCGATCAACAAAGTTTTCAAAGGATTCCAAGTGCCTCTCAGCTAAAACTTGATTCTCTCCAGAAAAATGGGGAAGATACTCAAGGCAGTGAAGAGGATAAGGATGAAGAAGAAAGGGAAACCTTAAAGTTGTGAGCATCTTCATTCTGATTTTAATTTGAAAGGCAGTGGGCTGATCATGAAAGTTAATAGGTTGATGACAAGGTTCATCAGTAATGCAAAAAGGTACTGAGCTTTAGATAGGTTTGGAATCCATTCTGACCTCTGTAAGGTTACATGACTGATCCGATTTAGGAGGAATTTGAATGCAATGATCATCTTTATGAATGGGCTGAGGTAAAGCTACTGAACCTATATCTACAATATATGTAGTATGCAGATCTTCTTCTTCTAGAGATGGATATATACAAGAAGGACGACGATTTTATGAATATACAAAACAGAAAATGATTCTCTTTACATGCGAAGGGAATGACATGAAAGAGCTGATAAAGAACACCAACAGTTCATGAATCAGATTAATAAACTCATGCCTAGATTTAGAATATAGCATCTTCATATTCTGTCATCCAGATCCTCCCTAGTGGATTCGTTAATCATGGAGTCGCCAGGCATATTTATACAGTCAATTATGTTTCCTCCCTTTGTCTTCCATCAAAATTCGGATCTATGTAGTTCTTCCCAGGGAAACTTGCTTCACTTCCTCTCCCTCGAAATGACGCCAAAATTTTACAACTCAGAACTAACTGGGGTAGCATGCAAGTAAATCCTAAGGTAACCTCAAACCACTTTGGATTGGAAACTACCCTTTCCAACCCGAGAGGGATCTCTCAAATAATGTGAAATATGATGTTCAATAAGCTCAAACAGTGGGCAAATCAGCAAGTGTCAAAAAGGTTTTGGGTTTTTAGGTTTTGTGGGTTGGACAAGGAGAATAGTCCATTGGGCATGGAGTCAAATGATAAGGAAAATAATACAAGAGTTCAACAATGGGTATCAAGGGAACAAAGGCAAGGTAGAGGTTGCTTATAGAGAAAGATATTTATAAAGGTATGATAGCAGAATAGACATAAACAAATACTTTATGCAAAGATCACTTATCAACGAGTGAATTCTTAACATAGAATAGATGAAAATGATTGCAATGGACTACGGGACAAAGTATCTAAGAAAGAGATGAATTATGGACCTGTAATTTAGTGCACGAAGGTAACTTATAAACATCCATGTAAAAAGAGCATCTAATAAAGGATGAGTTCTATTAACATAACATGGTTACAACTTAAGAAGAAAATGGTGAAATCATATCAAAACTAAGAAATGAGACACACTCTACAAAAAACATCACATGAATCTCCGTAATCTCAATAATAAAAACCTCTGTAACTTGTATTAAAATGAAAATGGAAGTTCCAGCCAGGAGGCCCTACTCTGGTATATCCATGCTATTTCCTTTACAAATCATTAGTTATATAGACCATTCCTTGAAAAAATTGCTTATATTTTCTCGGGATACCAATCTATTGTTCAAACTAAAATAAAAATATATGGTAGAAAAACTAGCAACAATTGCCCAAAATATCGAGCAAATGAAGTTGAAATTTCTAATTTGTTTTGAATCTAGAAACATCTATCACTTTCATTCTCGAAATGAGGATAAGGATGCCAACAGTGCTATGATCTTATACGTGAGTTTTTGAGGGATGCATAGCTAATGCCTAAAAGGTAGGGATACTCTACCACTTGTTTCCTAATTGGTAGGGAAAAGTCTACCCTCATATGCCACCTGTAACTGCTCTTTTTGTAGCACATGAAAATTCTGTAGCGCACCACTGATTTCGTAGTGCCGAAATGTTCATAATGGTTTTGCATTGCATTGACTACCTGTGATGTGTTCATATCCCATACAAAGATATGAGTATACATTCCTCGTGATACAAAACAGTCTTATCTCTTGAACTTGTGGCAATTCCACTATCCCTGCACATCGTACAATTTGGATTAAATGACTAATTCATCACCGAAAACTTTGTGCTTCCTCTGTGCATCAAAGAAACCCTTAATATATTTATTTGTGCAGTCGCATCTCTTCTCCACAGAGGCTTTCCCATTGACAATTGCCAACCTTCCCTTTTACTTTAACTCAGTCTTCCAGAAGAATTCATTTCATCTTCTTTCATCACAGAAATAAATCTGGATACTTCTCGAGAGATTCTGATATAGAGGTCTTTAAAGCATCTATTTTCAACCACATTTCGATGATAGGAACGGGAAACTGTAGCGAGTCGAGAAATATTACTGGGGTTCATACAAGCAATTGAATATTAGAGCTGCCACATCCGAATCCAAGTGTTCTACAAGACTTGGGGTATTTTCTTCCATCGATGATGAAGAATCCTCTATGATCTCCATAGCCAAGAACAAATAGTCATAGTACAAAGATATTATGCATGCAATAAACTATGGGCTGAGGTAAAGCTATTGAATCTATATCTACAACATATGCAGTATGCAGATCTTCTTCTTCTAGAGATGGATATATACAAGAAGGATGATGATTTTCTGAATATACAAGACAAAAAATGATTATCCTTACATGTGAAGGGAACAACATGAAAGAGATGATAAAGAACAACAACAACTCACGAAGAAGACTAATAAATGGATACCTGGATTTAGAATTCAGCCTCTTCATATTCTGTCAATCAAATCCTCCCTAGTGGAGTCATTAATCGTGGAGTCGCCAAGAAGATTGATACAGTCAATTCTGTGTTCTCCCTTTTTCTTCCATCAAAATTCGGATCTATGTCGTTCTGCCTAGGGAAACTAGCTTCACTTCCATTCCCCAGAAATGGCGCCAAAATGTTATCACTCAGAACTGACTAGGGTAGGATGCAAGTAAATCTTGAGGTAACCTCGAACCACTTTGGATTGGAAACTTCCCTTTCCAATCTGAGAGGGATCTCTCAAATAATGTGAAACATGATGTTCAATAAGCTCAAATAGTGGGAAAATATTCAAGTATTAGAAAGGTTTCCGGTTTTTAGGTTTTGTGGGTTGGGTAGGGAGAATAGTCCATTGGGGATGGAATCAAATTATCAAGAAAATAATACAAGAGTTCAACAATGGGTATCAAGGGAACAAAGGCAAGGTAGAGTCTTCTTACAGAGAAAGATATTTATAAAGGTATGACAAAAGAATAAAGAGAAACAAATACTTTATGGAAAGAGAACTTATCAATGAGTGAATTCTTAACATAAAACATATGAAAAGGATTGCAATGGATTGTGGGACGAAGCATCTAAGAAAGGGATGAATTATGGACCTGCAATTCAGTGCACGAAAGTAACTTATAAACATCCATGTAAAAAGAGGATCTAATAAAGGATGATTTCTATTAACATAACATAGTTACAACTTAAGAAGAAAATGGTGAAATGATATGAAAACTGAGAAATGAGGCACACTATGCAAAAAACATCACATGAATCTCTGCAATCTCAATAACAAAAACCTTTGCAACTTGTATTAAAATGAAAATGAAAGTTCCATCTAGGAGGCCCTACTCTGGTATCTCCCCCCTATATCATTCACAAATCATTAGCTATATAGATCATTCCTTGAAAAAATTGCTTCTATTTTCCCGAGATACCAATCTAATATTCATACTAAAATAAACAAATATGGCAGAAAAAGTAGCAACAATTTTCGAAAATCTCGAGCAAATGAAGTTGAAATTTCTAATTTGTTTTGAATCTGGAAACATCTGTTGCTTTCATTCTCGAAATGAGGATAAGGATGCCAGTGGTGCCATGATCTTATCCTCAAACTGTTGAGGGATTCTTAACTAATGCCTAAAAGGCAGGGATACTCTGCCACTTGTTGCCTAATTGGTAGGGAAAAGTCTACCCTCATATGCCACCTGTAACTGCTCTTTTTGCAACGCCCAAAAATTCTGTATCGCACCACTCATTTCGTAGCACCCAAATGTTCATGATGGTTTTGCATTGCATTGACTACCTATGCTGTGTTCATATCCCATACAAAGATATGTGTATACATTCCTTGTGATACAAAACAATCTTATCTCTTGAACTTGTGGCAATGCCACTGTCCTTTCACATCTTAGAATTTGGGTTAAATGATTAATTCATCACTGAAAACTGTGTGCTTCCTCTGTTCCTTGAGGAAACCCTTAGTATATTTATATGTGCAGTCATAGCTCTTCTCCACAGAGGCTTTCCCATTGAAAATTTCCAACCTTCCCTTTTACCTGAACTCATTCTTCCAGAAGAATTCATTTCATCTTCTTTCATCACAGAAATAAATCTGGATTCTTCTCAAGATATTATGATACAGAGGTCTTTAAAGCATCTATTTTTAACCACATTTCGATGATTGGAACGAGAAACTGCAGAGAGTCGAGCAAGATTACTAGGGTTCATACAAGAAATTGAATATTAGACCTACCACATCCAAATCCAGGTGCTCTACAAGACTTGGGGTATCTTTCTTCCATCGATGATGAAGAATCCTCTACGATGTCCATAACCAAGAACAAACAATCACAGTACAAAGAGATTATGCATGCAGTAAAATGTCGGTTTGGTGGTTCAGAAACATATCCGTGGATGACCTTCCATTTTTTACAGAGCTAACAATTAACACCTCCTGCATATGCAAATGACACTATATCCAGATACCCTGCAAACATAGATACCCTACTGTAATATAATAGATATAAAATGTATGCAGAACTGAAATAAAATTCTAGTAATGGAAGAATAACAACAATATAACCAGAACATTCACCACAATAACATTGAAATGATATAAGAATAACAACAGAAATAGCACTTTGAATCTAAAATCAATGTTCATGGGCCTCTTCGAGGGGGAAAGCTTCAGTTGAGCAGAGCTCTATTACAATAATATCCAAGCTAGGGTTCTCATACCCTCGACTCCTATTTATACTAAAAAGAATCATATAGAGGAAGATCCTTCTAGAAGCGGAAGCTTCTATTAGGTCTTCTTACATCCTCCTTATTCTATTTTATTGAAAGGCCTTATTAATATTGACCTTTATTACATCCAAATATATTGTTCTTCCTATGTGTGGGTTAGGACCCTAATATGTCCACCCCCTTAAAAACATCCTTGTCCTCAAGGCTTGAGATGAGGAAATTGCTGCAGAATGGTAGTTGGTTCCCAAGTGGTGTCTGCAAGAGTTGTATCTTTCCACTGTACTAGCACTTCCTTGATGGTTCTTTGATGTAGGCGACACTCACACTGGTCCAAAATTGCTTCTGGCTGTAGCCAAATGGATCCATATTAAGCAAACTCTGGAAGGTTGGTTTGAATTTGGCACTTAGCTTCAATCACCTTCTTTAAGCATGAAACATGAAAAACAGGATGTAGCTTCGAATTGATGGGAAAAGCTAACTGATAGGAGAATTATCCCACACGTTGAAAAATTTCGTTTGGACATCAGTGTGGGGATGATAAGTTGTGCTGAGATGCAATTCGGTGCCTTGTATCTTGAATAGTTCTTGCCAAAACTTTATTGTGAAAGTTGGGTCGCGATCAGAAACAATAGAGTGTGGCATGCCATGAAGATTGAAGACTTGATCCATGAAGATTTGAGACATCATGGATGCTGTAAATGGGTGTTGAAGGGCACAAAAATGAGCATACTTGGAAAGGAGATCAACAACCACCATGATGATGAATTTATTTCTTGATTTGGGTAAGATGGTAATAAAATCTATAGAGATATCCTTCCAAATAGCAGGGGGAATCGGGAGTGGTTGTAGTGTGCCCGGTGATTTGACTATTTTTCCCTTGTTGTGTTGACACACATCACATTCAGCTACAAAATTAGGAATTTCCTGTTTCATACCATCCCAAAAAAAGGAACGTTTGACCCTATTATAGGTTTTGGTGAACCCGGAGTGCCCTGCTGTGGGTGTAGCATGAAGCTCAGAAAGTATCTTGGATTTAAGATTTGATTGTTTACTTAAATACAAACAGCCTTTGTATCAAAGTTCCTCATGGAGATAAGAGTACCCTAGGGAATATGGAGCCTTGGACTTCAATTGTTGGATCAACTGCAAACTTTTGGGATCTTGTAGCCATTCCTAGGGAACAGCTTGGAGCCAATCTGGTACAATGAATGAAAGAGAAAAAAGGGATCCCTCATCTTCATATTTTCAGGAAAGTGTATCCGCAACCACATTGTCTTTTCCTTTCTTATAAATGATCTCATAATCATATCGAAAGATTTTAGTTACCCATTTTTGTTGTTCTGGGGAGGAAATGTTTTGTTCCAGAAAATACTTGAGGCTTTGATGGTCTATCTTAATTTGGAAACATTACCCCAATAGATAAGGATGCCACAGATCCACGACATGGAGAATAGCCAACATTTCCTTTTCATAGATGGATTTGCCCAGATTTCTTTCAGATAGTTTCTTGCTGGTAAAGGCCAAAGGTCGACCCTCTTGCATAAGGACAACACCAATTCCTTTCCCTGAGGCATCACATTCCAACACAAAGGTCTTTGTGAAATCGGGAAGGGTGATGAATGGAGTGGTGCACATGGCCATATTCAAGGTATGAAAAGCTTGAGGAGTGACTGGAGTCCAAGTGAAAGAGTTCTTTTTTAGGAGAGCAGTGAGAGGTATTGCAATCTTCCCATAATTCTTAACAAACTTGCGATAATACCCTGTTAAGACTAGAAATCCATGCAAGCTCTTAAGAGTCTTTGGGTGAGGCTAGTCTTTCATAGCTTCAATATTTTTAGGATCCACCCTAACGCCATATTTTCCAACTATATGACCCGAGTATTCTACTTCTAAGGCACCAAAAGCACATTTAGACTGTTTCAGGAAAAGTTGGTGCTGAGAGAGTAGACGGAGAACTCGATCCACATGAGCAAGATGGTATGTCCAGGTTTTTCTATAGATGAGGATATCATCAAAGAAAACTAAGACAAAATGGTGGAGAAAAGGATGGAAGAGATGATTCATGAGGCTTTGGAAGGTGGAGGGGGCATTACACAAGCCAAAGGGCATGGCCTAAAATTCATAGTGGCCCTCATAAGTTCTAAAGGTAGTCTTGGGAATGTCTACCTATTTCATACGTATCTAGTGGTAGCCTGAATGAAGATCCAGTTTAGTGAAGAATTGGGCGCCACTCAATTCATCCAGGAGGTCATCAATGATAGGAATGGGGAATTTGTCTTTGATGGTAAGTTTGTTGAGGGCACGAAAGTCAAGACACATTTTCCAAGAACCTTCTTTCTTCAAGACCATGACCACAAGAGACAAGTAGGGGCTCGTACTAGGGTAGATAACACCTACATTAAGGAGTTCTTGGACCATTTTCTCAATTTAATGTTTTTGGGAAAATGGGTGACGATACAGATGAATATTGGGAGGAAGGCTTCCGGGTACAAGGGGAATGGAATGATCATGACCACCAGAGGAAGGAGGGAGGCCTTGGGGAGTGGAAAAGACCAATTGATGTTTAGAAAGGATGTCTTAGAGGTCTTTCAGTATCGAGGGTGTCTCTGTTGCTTGTATGGCATAGATTTGGGCGATAACACCAGAATGACCATTTTTGAGCAGCTTTTCCATGCGTTGGGAACTAATGATCTCAGGTGAAATGGAGGTGATGCCTTGGAACTTATATTGGTGGCCCTCTTGGTCGAATTCCATGGTTAATTCTTTAAAATCCATGAGAATGGGACCCAAAGTCCTTAGCCAGTCTACACCCAACACAATGTCACAACCTCCCATGTCGATAGAAAACATATGGGATTTCAGGTGGTAGTCACCAATTTAGAGATGCACATTTTCACAACACCCTCCACATTTCATGGAACCACCGTTAGTAATCATCATTTGGAAATTATTGATGGCATGGATGTAGCAATGAGTTTCTTGGGCAATGCGGCGATGAATAAAATTATGGGTGCTTCAACTATCAACTAGAATGATCACCTTTCGATGCTTGATGTAACCGATTAGCTTGAGGGTTTGGGGAGTGGAGAGTCTAGTGAGAGCATTGAGGGAAATGAATGGTTCTACTTCGGGAGGGTCTAAGGGAGGAGTTATGTCAGTGGATTCAGGTGACTCGGACATAGAGGGAGTTTCTTCATATTCTTCTGAAATCTCCTCAGAGATGGACATAAAAAGATTTTGTTCTTTACACTTGTGGCTCGGGAAATATTTGTCATCACAGTTATAAAAAAGGCCTTTGAGTTGGCATTCAGTCATTTCAGCCCTAGTCAATTTTTGGATCTTTAGTGGAGCAGAGGGAGTAGTGGGATTTACTAGTTTAGGGTGAGGGATAAAGGAGGGTTTGCGGTTTTGAGCATATACAACCTATTGTTCTTCTTTATCTCTTTTGGTAGCCTCCACAAAACTCTCAGGCCGAAACATGAGGACATGGCCCAAATTTCATACTTGAGGCCACTGATGTAAGATCTCTGAAAAAGGCATCAAACATGCCCTCTATTCTAAAAGTCAGGCTCTCAAAGGCAGCTATAAAGTCTTCCACTATTCCTAATTGTTTCAGCTTTGTAAAACGGCCCAAATGGTTGGTGTTAGTGTCAAAGTGTTCATAAAGCTCTGCCACAAAGTGTGTCCAAGCAATATACCCTTGACGAGAGGTTTTTCTCCATTGCCACCATCGCCAACGTTCCTGATCTAGATGGAGAACACCATACCGTAGTTTGGCCAAGTCATCTGTAATGTCTTATAAAGAGAAGTAATGTTCCATTTGGGTTACCCAACTAGTGGGGTCCGAGCCATCCAATTTGGTCACATCCACCCACGGAAGGGGTAGGTCACGTTGAAAGTGATGGTTATGCAAGGTATGGGAATGAGAGGAATAGTCACCTTTAGTATGTGGAGGTGAGGAAGAGGAAGGGTTATCTATAGGGATATGCAGTTTGGTGCAGAGTGCCAAAAAGAATGATTCAAGATGGGTGGTGAGGTCTTGTTTGATTTCCCCCATTGAGGATTACATGGTTGTATTGATGGTTACAACATTGGCACTGAGTTGTTTCACTTCTTATTGGGTCTCAATGAGACCATATTGAAAGGTGTTGAAGTGAGCTTCCAAGTCTTGGCTATGAGTATGGGCCATGAGGATGAGGAAACTAAAAAGGGGCGGACAGGGTAAAACATTTTGGCTGAAAAAATGATATGGATGAATGTGATAAAGGTGAAGAGATGAATCCAGTGGAATAGGTCTCAAATAATGGTGAACAAATTTCCAGACTTTTTATAGAGTTATACTCCGGTCTAAAGAATACTACAGAGAGGAAATGCCCAAATGCTTAACCAAAACGAAATGTGTATTTACTTGGCAACCCGAACACAATTGCACGGCAATAGATCTTGTCTGTTTTTATTTGTTTATGTTTCTGTCCCCCAAGGGCTAGGTATTCAAGGGTTCTACAGACAAGGGTTTTCCCTATGCTATAGCTCTCTGATATACATGCAAGGTCCAACAGTAGTACTCGACCCAATATCTCAGGGAACTAAATAAGGAGGATAGACCATACCCTTAGTCGTACTGCCCAACTACCAAGCTACTAGAGAGTATCTTCCCGAGTGTTGTTCTCTGTGACAGTATAGTAGTCAGGAGGCTGATCAGTTTATCTAAAGAGGGCTTCAGGTAATCTAGGCCGATTCATACACAGGTGTTGTCTGATGCACTACCACTCGAAGGGGTACCAACAGGGGTTACAAGGGTGGCCAATAGATGTGCGATTAAGTACCACTTGTATTTCCTGCATGTATGAATCCCTCAACCACGGTTTTATGTGCGTAACAACAGATCTTTGTGGCTTAAAGATGTCAGAATACATCTCTACCCTGAAAAACATTTAACACACTCTCTGCCGAGGAGAGTGCTCTGATACCACTTGTAATATACTAGATATAAAATGTATGCATAACTGAAATAAAATGATAGTAATGGAAGAATAAGAACAATATAACTAGAACATTCACCACAATAACACTGAAATGATATAAGAATAACAAAAGAAATAACACTTTGAATCTGAAAGAAATGTTCATGGGCCTCTTCGAGGGGGCAACCTCCAGTTGAGCAGATCTCTATTACAATAATATCCAAGCTAGGGTTATCATACCCTCAACTCCTATTTATACTAAAAAGAATCATCTAGAGGAATATCCTTCTAGAAGCAGAAGCTTATATTAGGTCTTCTTACATCCGCCTTATTCTATTTTATTGAAAGGCCTTATTAATATTGCCCTTTATTACATATGAATATATTGTTCTACCTATGTGCGGGTTAGGACCCTAACACTTGCAATCTTGAATAAGTGAACTCGGTGCTTGTGCCTCGCTTGTCGACTTGTGGCTCGACTCATAATTTGACTCTTGATCTGGATTTGAGTTGAATGCACTTGATATGCAGACTTGGGGTTTGACTTGACCTATCGACTTCAAACATATTAGCTCGCCGCAAGACACCTCAATCTCTGCAATGATGTTTTGATTTGCCAGTTGGCGGTGGGTAACTCAAACCGTCCAACTCGACGCAAATCCCCTTTGTTCGTGGCTCTTCCTCGTGGCTATACATCACGATCAAAGGAAAATTGTGCATGAATTCTCTGCCTGTAAATCGGGCATTTGGCAGCTATTTATTTTGCATTTATTTTTATTTTCTCAGAGATCTAATCCCCCATGCATCGGATGTTTAGATCCTTTGGCCTTTAAATGTGTTGGCATATACATAGTTGATGGGATGCGTGGAGTATGGATTATAGAACTCAGAGCTTGTGCTTCAGTGACTTGTGGTTTGACTTAGCTTGTGAACATGGACTCAGAATTTGACATAGTTGTGAACTTTGATATGTGTTATAGTTTAGGCTTAGGATTAGAACACTTTGAGCATCCACCACTTTTGGGAGAAATTTACAACAAAATTTATATTTTTTCTTAAAAATATAAAAGCCATAAAAGTTAGGGTTATAGGCTAGGTAACAATTATTGAGTTTTTGTAATGCAGGTCAAAGACAGAATCACAAGAGTCTCTAGCAAGCATGATAAATGGGATCTTAATGGAGAGTTTGAAGATATGGATAATAGTAGATGACCAAGGAAAATGACAAATTAAGTATGAATGAATGAAAGTGACTCAAAACCATATTGAGTGTTAACACATAGTTCATCACTTAGACATTTGTTTTGTCTTCTTGTCTAGATGTAGCATCTCTTTGATCTATGGATTCTTGAGGAAGTAGAGGATCTGTTGTCATCTTGGACATCTTTCATGGTTCATAATTCAGACATTTTTTGTTTTTATTCTTGTCTGGAGGTAGCGTCTTTGATCTATGGATTCTTGAGGTGGTAGAGGTTTTTTTGTCATCTTTCCCATGTTTCATCATTTATCACTTAGACACATTTTGCCTTCTTTCTCCTCATCACCACATAAATCCTTTTATATGATAGGTAGTTTAAATGCCTTCATTAGCATGATCCTTATGACTCGATAGACCAACGGTCAAGGACTGAGTTGCAGTGACCTCTGTTATTTTTTCCTTTATTTGCAATCTTGTCCTGATCCACCTACTCAAACCAATTTAATCCATTTTTTAAGGGTATTGGTCTTATCCTCTTGGAGTCGGAGGGTGATTATCATTGCTAAAAATAGGGTCTACAATGTTATCGTACAATTTGTACTTTGATCAAAGGAAAGGTAAATGGAAAGGAAATTGGTGTAACTTGAGGTTATCCTATCACTCTCACCTCAATAGGATTCCTCTTTCTCTTTAGGGTTGAAGGCCCAAGGGAGACGTCCCCGGTGACTTGGGGGTTTGAGAAGGCAAGGTAAAAATGGATATTAAAAGGTTCCCTCTCACAAGTCACAACTGATCAGAAAGTCCCTAGTTTATAACCAATGAAGTGATAATATATTGTTATAACCCTAAATTTTTCTACACGTGCATACCTAGCCTTTGGGCCTCTTACTTGCATTTTTTGCCAAAGCACTACTAAATTTCTCTTCTAAAAAGACAATTTTTTTTAAGATGTATGCACCCTGCACGACTACTGCCCACATACATACGCTTGTTGCAGCACTACATCTCACGTACGTATGCATGTTGTACCACTACAACCCGCATATACTTGAAAAAGTTGCAAAAAATAAAAATTTGCAAGGAATTCGTTGAGATTAAGAGCTATTGGGTTCTTTCCCAACTAATCCACCTCCTATAGCATGTCACCCAACCAAATAACCATCCTTTTTTCAGATAAAAGGAGGTGTTGGGGTCTCATTTTACATCTAGACAAAAGAACAATGAAACTATGCTCGTTTCACATCCCCTCCTTGCCCAAGTTATTGCAGCTCTTTTGTGAGAATTGCCTTAGCATTCCCCAATTATTCCTTCTTCCTCCATCATAACCCATTCACTTCCCAAGAAGATATTATAAGGTTGAGAGGAGAATCCTACAAAGGTGCACTTGGATCTTGGTGAAGAGGAGCCCGGACCAGGTTCATGGAGCAGTAGTCGGCTTTGGTTGTAAAGGTATAATCATTGAGTTATTAATAAAATAATTAATTTTCTTGTCCCAAATCATGGTGTATTGAATTCTTTTATTGTTTTATGTTTTGATATTCTAACATCTAACAATAATTCGTATATGAAATAGCATGTTTGTAGCTTTATTTTGTCAATATTTGAATTCAGGTCAGACGTGGGAGGAGGCGTGCAGTCAATGAAGCTTTGAAATGCGAGGGGATCATCACCAGACGTAGAGTAGATGTATAGTTACTAGATCCCCCTCATATTTTCTTGTCTTGTATGAGTTCTGGTATGTTTGGGGTAGTTTAGAGAAGTAGTTGACTTTTAGACAGTTAATTGATCTGCCTACATTCTAAACCCTATAAGACTGTCTGATTTTTTTTTCTTTTAAGGAAGCACAGAGGTATACGCGCCCTACTTTGGTTCATTCCATGTACATATGTGTCTTGTTTAGTAAACAAATCGCGTACATACATAGTATGCTGAAACAAAACTAACATACCTGGTTCAATATTTTTTTTCAAAAAGAGGCAGTGAAAATGTAGGAAACATCAATTAACCATCTAAAAGTCAAGTACTTCTCTAAACTACCCCAAAAATAACAAAAATCATACAATAAAATAAAATATGAGGGGGATCGGGTAACTATACCTCTACTCCATGTCCAGTGATGATCGCCTCACGCTTGAATGATTCACTGACTGCATGCCCCTTCCCAAGGCTGAACCGCATGCAAAGATTGACAAACAGAAAGCTACAAGCATGCTATTTCATATATGAATTAGGGTAAGATGTTATAATTTCAAAATATAAACCAATAAAATCATTCAATACACCATGATTTGGGACAGGAAAAGTAATTATTTTTTTAATAACTCAATTATTATACCTTTACAACCAAATCTGGCTACTGCTCTGTGAACCTGGTCTGGGCTCCTCTTCACCAAGCTCCAAGTGCACCTTTGTATTGCTTCTCCTCTCAACCTTTTGATATCTTCTTGGGAAGTGAATGGATTGTGATGGAGGAAGAAGGGCTAATTGGGGAACGTTGAGGCAATTCTCACGAAAGGGATGCAATAACTTGGGCAAGGAGGGAATGTGAAATAGGTAGAGTTTCACTGTTCTTATGTCTAGATGTAAAATGAGACCCCAACACCTCCTTTTATATGAAAAATGATGGTTATTTAGTTGGTTGTTGGGCTATAGGCGGTGGATTAGTTGGGAAACTACCCAATAGCTCGTAATCTCAATGAATTCCTTGCAACTTTTTATTTTTTGCAACTTTTGCAAGTATACACGGGTTGTAGTGGTGCAACATGCATATGTACGCAAGCTCTAGTGGTGCAGAAAGCATATGTACGTGGGTGTTATCAGTGAGGGCGCATACATCTTCAAAAAAAATTGTTTTTTAGAAGAGCAATTTAGTAGTGCTTTGGAAAAAAATGCAAGTAAGAGGGCCAAAGGCTAGGTATGCATGTGTAGAGAAATTCAGGGTTATAACAGATGCCCTCTGATCTGTGAGGTCATAAGAGCATATGATGGCCGAAATACGTAACAAAATCTTCACCAATGTATTAAACAATTGAACCCAGGACCAGAGTTCGCGCGGTGCCATCTGCAAAAACAACAATTGTCTCTCCGAGGTGGGCATACCCATGCTTGGGATGAAATAAATCATGGCTTCCAATCAAATACACTGCAGATCCATGTCATATAATTATATAAAGTGTAGTTGCGATAAATACACAAGATATCTACATCACAAAATAAAAAAATACACAAGTATAATATCCATCTTCAAGAAGCCAATAACACTCGATGGCTGGAGATGAGGTATTCATACCTCGAGCAACAACTTGAAGATCTTGAAAACTCGGGTAGGAGTACAATGTGGGTGTATGACATCACTACACAGAAGTATTTGACGGCTCATTGAGAAAAGACAAGAGAATCTTGATGGTCAAGTAGAGAACTTTGTTGATTTTGAATCAGGACTTGATTGGACTTTCAGGATGGTCAGGTCATGAGGTCAAGAGACAAACTGCAGAAAGGATGACTCAGGTTGGATGAAAATTTCCTTGGACAAAATCACGAAATATGATCTAACTTAGGTAGCATGACATTGACATAAGTTCACAATGCAGGAGGCAAAACAAACTCTCCATGTGTTTGGAAGAATAACCAAATGGAGGAGGACACAACTCTATGTAGAAAGAACATATTCCTAATGTCATATTAGATCCCAATGCTCTATGACAAATGAAAAGATGTTCTTTTTCCAAGGGAGACTCATTGTGTTGCCAAAAAATAATATATATTTCATGATAAATGATATAGAATCTTTTGTTAAAAACAAACAAAGCTTTGTCCTCCTCTCTCCTCAAAACATAAAAATCAACAAGGTATGAATCTAATGATTTGTTCTCACCCCAATAATACAAAAACGCATTAGAGAACTCAGTCCAAGAGAAAATGGAATCAACTTTCATACCCTTAAACCAAACAGAAGAATCTCTGAACAAACACTTAGAGAACAATCTCATGATCACAGCTTCATGAACAATCTCGAACCGATCAACAAAGTTTTCAAAGGATTCCAAGTGCCTCTCAGCTGAAACTTGATTCTCTCCAGAAAATTGGGGAAGATGCTCAAGGTAGTCAAGAGGATAAGAATGAAGAAGAAAGGGAAACCTTAAAGTCGTGAGCATCTTCATTCTGATTTTAATATCTAAGGCAGTGGGCTGATCATGAAAGTTAATAGGTTGATGACAAGGTTCATCAGTAATGCAAAAAGGTATTGAGCTCTGGATAGGTTTGGAATCTGTTCTGACCTCTGTAAGGTTACATGACTGATCTTATTCAGGAGGAATTTGAATGTAGTGATAATCTTTATGAATGGGCTGAGGTAAAGCTACTGAACCTATATCTACAATATATGCAGTATGCATGTCTTCTTCTTCTAGAGATGGATATATACAGGAAGGATGACGATTTTATGAATATACAAAACAGAAAATGATTCTCTTTACATGCGAAGGGAACAACATGAAAGAGCTGATAAAGAACAACAAAAGCTCATGAAGAAGACTAATAAACTAATAACTGGATTTAGAATATAGCCTCTTCATATTTTGTCAGCCAGATCCTCCCTAGTGGAGTCGTTAATCGTGGAGTCCCCAGGCATATTTATACAGTCAATTACGTGTCCTCCCTTTGTTTTCAATCAAAATTCGGATCTATGTAGTTCTTCCGAGGGAAACTAGCTTCACTTCCTCTCCCTGGAAATGACGCCAAAATGTTACAACTCAAAACTGACTGGGGTAGCATGCAAGTAAATCCTGAGGTAACCTCAAACCACTTTGGATTGGAAACTGCCCTTTCCAACCCAAGAGGGATCTCTCAAATAATGTGAAATATGATGTTCAGTAAGCTCAAATAGTGGGCAAATCAGCAAGTATCAAAAAGGTTTTGGGTTTTTAGGTTTTGTGGGTTGGATAGGGAGAATAGTCCATTGGGCATGGAGTCAAATTATAAGGAAAATAATACAAGAGTTCAACAATGGGTATCAAGGGAGCAAAGGCAAGGTAGAGGTTGCTTACAGAGAAAGATATTTATACAGGTATGATAGCAGAATAGACATAAACAAATACTTTATGCAAAGATCACTTATCAACGAGTGAATTCTTAACATAAAATAGATAAAAATGATTGCAATGGACTATGGGACAGAGTATCTAAGAAAGAGATGAATTATGGACCTGTAATTCAGTGCACAAAGGTAACTTATAAACATCCATGTAAAAAGAGCATCTAATAAAGGATGAGTTCTATTAACATAACATGGTTACAACTTAAGAAGAAAATGGTGAAATCATATGAAAACTAAGAAATGAGACACACTCTGCAAAAAACATCACATGAATCTCTGTAATCTCAATAATAAAAGCCTCTGCAACTTCTATTAAAATGAAAATGAAAGTTCCAGCCAGGAGACACTACTCCGGTATATCCCTGCTATTTCCTTTACAAATCTTTAGCTATATAGATCATTCCTTGAAAAAATTGCTTCTATTTTCCCGGGATACCAATGTAATCATTAAACTAAAATAAAAATATATGCCAGAAAAACTAGCAACAATTGCCCAAAATCTCGAGCAAATGAAGTTGAAATTTCTAATTTGATTTGAATCTGGAAACATCCCTCACTTTCATTCTTGAAATGAGGATAAGGCTGCCAGTGGTGCTATGATCATATCCTTGAATTGTTGAGGGATGCATAGCTAATGCCTAAAAGGTAGGGATACTCTGCCACTTGTTGCCTAATTGGTAGGGAAAAGTCTACCCTCATATGCCACATGTAACTACTCTTTTTGTAGCACCCAAAAATTCTGTAGCACACCACTGATTTCGTAGTGTCCAAATGTTCACAATGGTTTTTCATTGCATTGACTACCTGTGATGTGTTGATATCCCATACAAAGATATGAGTATACATTCCTCGTGATACAAAACGGTCTTATCTCTTGAACTTGTGGCAATGCCACTGTCCCTGCACATCTTACAATTTGGATTAAATGACTAATTCATTACTGAAAACTTTGTGCTTCCTCTGTGCATCGAAGAAACCCTTAATATATTTATTTCTGCAGTCGCATCTCTTCTCCACAGAGGCTTGCCCATTGACAATTGCCAACCTTCCCTTTTACTTTATCTCAGTCTTCCAAAAGAATTCCTTTCATCTTCTTTCATCACAGAAATAAATATGGATACTTCTCGAGAGATTCTGATATAGAGGTCTTTAAAGCATCTATTTTCAACCACATTTCGATGATAGGAACGGGAAACTGCAGCGAGTCAAGAAAGATTACTGGGGTTCATACGAGCAATTGAATATTAGAGCTGCCACATCCGAATCTAGGTGTTCTACAAGACTTGGGGTATCCTTCGATGATGAACAAACAGTCACAGAACAAAGAGATTACGCATGCAGTAAACTATCGGTTCGGTGGTTCAGAAAGATATGCATGGATGACCTTCCATTTTTTACAGAGCCAACAATTAACTCCTCATGCATATGCAAATGACACTATATCCAGATACCTTACAATATTGAACAAGTGAACTCGGCGCTTGCGCGTGTCTTGTCGACTTGTGGTTCGACTCGTAATTTGACTCGGATGCAGACTCGGGGTTTGACTTGACCTCTCGACTTCAAAATTATTAGCTCAGCGCAAGACACCTCAATCTCTGCAACGATGTTTTGATAATGGAAGTTGGCGGTGGGTAACTTAAACCCTACAACTCGGCGCAAATCCCCTTTGTTCGTGGCTCTTCCTCGTGGCTCTACATCACGATCAAAGGACAACTGTGCATGCATTATCTGCCTGTAACTCGCACATTTGGAAACTATTTATTTTCTGTTTTTTTTTTTTTTCTCAGACATCGAATCCCCATGCATCGGATGTTTAGATCCTTTGGCCTTTAAATGTGTTGGCGTAGACATAGTTGATGGGATGAGTGTAGTATGGATTATAGAACTCGGCGCTTGCACTTTGGTGACTTGTGGTTTGACTTAGCTTGTGAACATGGACTCAGAATTTGACATAGTTGTGAACTTTGATATGTGTTACAGTTTAGGCTTAGGATTAGAACACTTCGGGCACCCACCACTTTTGGGAGAAATTTACAACAAAATGTATATTTTTGTTTAAAAATATAAAAGCCATAAAATCTAGGGTTATAGGCTAGGTAAAAATTATTGAGTTTTTGTAATGCAGGTCAAAGACAGAGTCACATGAGTCTCTAGCAAACATGATCAATGGGAGCTTAATGGAGAGTTTGAAGATATGGATAATAGCAGATGACCAAGGAAAATGACAAATTAAGCATGAATGATTGAAAGTGACGCAAAACCATTTTGAGTGTTAACATCTGGCTCCAACTGGGATGAACACCTCCCTACGAGGCTCCAAGAACCTAGTAGTTCTAGTCGCCTTATCTGTTGGGATATGCAGTCATCTAGCCTATGCAACCGATCTCTGAAAACTCTCAAGGCCTTCCTTTATTCTAGCATACTGAATGATACTTCTGCTGCAAAATGAAAGAAAAGATAATGCTCGGGAAAATAGCTTATTTACTACACTACCCTACTCTAACCATATCTTCAATTGGTTAGGTAAAGGTTGATTTCCATAACAACCATCCAAGCAATTTCAATACTGAAATAATCTCATCCATATCACCTATCAATAAATGATGTCTGAAATTTAGTAGGAGTGATAAAAAATCGTTCAGGAAACCATACCCACCAGGAAACATTTGCGAGCTAAGGCAATCTGAATTTTTCGGGTTCTCTGAAAGGTATTATTCCATGAAGGATGCCACCGGGTCTTTGAAA
The DNA here is from genome assembly GCA_009831015.1 of Picea engelmannii. Lineage (NCBI taxonomy): Eukaryota > Viridiplantae > Streptophyta > Pinopsida > Pinales > Pinaceae > Picea > Picea engelmannii. The sequence goes on along the minus strand of ML779603.1, from coordinate 675,904 downwards.
CCGAGGTTATAAACATGTTGGTCAATGGAAAACGTATGCTCAAACATGACTACTTCTCTGCTGAAAAATTGATGACCTTCTTATTCCCTTATGATCATATCTTGATCATCAATCATTACAACTTCCTCTTTAGAATAGTTCTCACAAGAGGATGACAAAACATGGTTTACATATTATGGATTTTGATCAATTAGAAACATATAGTTGTCAATGCAGTCATCAACTATTTCATCTTCAACATTGTTTGAAAACGTCTCCTAAATTTGCCATGCATATATGTTCATTGAAACATCTGCAATCATTGAAGAATCTAATTCATAATTTGACACATACTTACATCCTTGTTGTTGTCCCAGATCTGATTCACACTCATCATTTTCTTGCTAAAAATCTGAAACGTACTGACAGTTCCCTTGTTCATGTGCATGCATATTTTCAAAGTAAACCCACTCTTGGATCCTTCTGGAAGCACAGATGTTCTCCTCCACTCTGTCAACATATTCAAATAATTGTCTTAGGGATGAAGATCTCCTTTCTAACAAGAGAAGGGAAATTTCTGAATGAAGACCCATAACATAATATATCATGGAAGCTATCACTGTAGGCCGGATCTCTAAAGGCATGTCATGATAAATGATATAGAATCTTTTGTTAAAAACAGACAAAGCTTCATCCTCCTCTCTCCTCAAAACATAAAAATCAGCAAGGTATGAATCTAGTGATTTTTTCTCACCCCAATACATCAAAAACGCATTAGAGAACTCAATCCAAGAGCTAATGCAATCAACTTTGAGACCCTTAAACCAAACAACATCAACTCTGAACAAAGACTTAGAGAACAATCTCATGATCACATCTTCATGAACAATCTCAAACCGATCAACATAGTTTTCAAAGGATTCCAAGTGCCTCTCAGCTGAAACTTGATTCTCTTCAGAAAATTGGGGAAGATACTCAAGGCAGTCAAGAGGATAAGGATGAAGAAGAAAGAAAAACCTTAAAGGCTTGAACATCTTCATTCCGATTTTATTTTGAAAGGCAATGAGTTGATCATGAAAGTTAATAGGTTGATGACAAGTTTCATCGGTAATGCAAAAAGGTATTGAGCTCTGGATAGGTTTGGAATCAGTTCCGACCTCTGTAAGGTTACATGACTGATCAAATTCAGGAGGAATTTGAATGTAGTGATCGTCTTTATGAATGGGCTGAGGGAAAGCTATTGAATCTATATCTACAACATATGCAGTATGCAGATCTTCTTCTTCTAGAGATGTATATATACAAGAAGGATGATGATTTTCTAAATATACAAAACAAAAAATCATTATCCTTACATGTGAAGGGAACAACATAAAAGAGATGATAAAGAACAACAACAACTCATGAAGAAGACTAATAAACTGATACCTGGATTTAGAATTCAGTCTCTTCATATTCTATCAATCAGATCCTCCCTAGTGGAGTTGTTAATTGTGGAGTCGCCAGGAAGATTGCTACAGTCAATTCTATGTTCTCCCTTTGTCTTCCATCAAAATTCGGATCTATGTCATTCTTCCCAGGGAAACTAGCTTCACTTCCATTCCCCGGAAATGACGCCAAAATGTTATCACTCAGAACTGACTAGGGTAGGATGCAAGTAAATCTTCAGGTAACCTCGAACCACTTTGGATTGGAAACTTCCCTTTCCAACCCGAGAGGGATCTCTCAAATAATGTGAAATGTGATGTTCAATAAGCTCAAATAGTGGGAAAATATTCAAGTATTAGAAAGGTTTATGGTTTTTAGGTTTTGTGGGATGGATAGGGAGAATAGTCCATTGGGGATGGAATAAAATCATCAGGCAAATAATACAAGAGTTCAACAATGGGTATCAAGGGAACAAAGGCAAGGTAGAGGCTGCTTACAGAGAAAGATATTTATAAAGGTATGACAAAAGAATAAAGAGAAACAAATACTTTATGGAAAGAGAACTTATCAACGAGTGAATTCTTAACATAAAACAAATGAAAAGGGTTGCAATGGACTGTGGGACGAAGCATCTAAGAAAGGGATGAATTATGGACCCGCAATTCAATTCACGAAGGTAACTTATAACCATCCATGTAAAAAGAGCATCTAATAAAGGATGATTTCTATTAACATAACATAGTTACAACTTAAGAAGAAAATGGTGAAATGATATGAAAATTGAGAAATGAGACACACTCTGCAAAAAACATCACATGAATCTTTGCAATCTCAATAATAAAAACCTTTGCAAATTGTATTAAAATAAAAATGAAAGTTCCATCCAAGAGGCCCTACTCCGGTATCTCCCACCTATAACATTTACAAATCATTAGCTATATAGATCATTCCTTGAAAAAATTGCTTCTATTTTCCCTGGATACCAATCTAATATTCATACTAAAATAAACATATATGGCAGAAAAAGTAGCAACAATTTCCGAAAATCTCAAGCAAATGAAGTTGAAATTTCTAATTTGTTTTGAATCTGGAAACATCTGTCACTTTCATTCTCGAAATGAGGATAAGGATTCCAATGCTACCATGATCTTATCCTCGAACTATTGAGGGATGCTTAATTAATGCCTAAAAGGTAGGGATACTCTGCCACTTGTTGCCTAATTGGTAGGGAAAAGTATTCCCTCATATGCCACCTGTAACTGCTCTTTTTGTAGCGCCCAAAAATTCTATAGCGCACCACTAATTTCGTAGCACCCAAATGTTCATGATGGTTTTGCATTGCATTGACTACCTATGCTGTGTTCATATCCCATTCAAAGATATGTGTATACATTCCTTGTGATACAAAACAATCTTATCTCTTGAACTTGTGGCAATGCCACTGTCCCTGCACATCTTACAATTTGGGTTAAATGATTAATTCATCACTGAAAATTTTTTGCTTCCTCTATGCATTGAAGAAACCCTTAATACATTTATTTGTGTAGTCGCAGCTCTTCTCCATAGAGGCTTTCCCATTGACAATTTCCAACCTTCCCTTTTACCCGAACTCATTCTTCCAGAAGAATTCATTTCATCTTCTTTCATCACAGAAATAAATATGGATACTTCTCGAGAGATTATGATACAGAGGTCTTTAAAGCATCTATTTTCAACCACATTTTGATGATAGGAACAGGGAACTGCAGAGAGTCAAGCAAGACTACTGGGGTTCATACAAGCAATTGAATATTAGACCTGCCACATCCGAATCCAGGTAATCTACAAGTCTTGGGGTATCTTTCTTCCATCGATGATGAAGAATCCTCCATGATGTCCATAACCAAGAACAAACAATCACAGTACAAAGAGATTACGCATGCAGTAAAATGTCGGCTCGGTGGTTCAGAAACATATCCGTGGATGACATTCCATTTTTTACAGAGCCAACAATTAACACCTCCTGCATATGCAAATGACACTATATCCAGATACCCTGCAAACATAGATGCCATGTTGTAATATACCAGATATAAAATGTATGCAGAACTGAAATAAAATTCCAGTAATGGAAGAATAACAACAATATAACCAGAACATTCACCACATTAACACTGAAATGATATAATAATAACAACAAAAATAGCACTTTGAATCTAAAATTAATGTTCATGGGCCTCTTTGAGGGGGCAAGCTCCAGTTGAGCAGACCTCTATTACAACAATATCCAAGCTAGGGTTCTCATACCCTCAAATCCTATTTATACTAAAATGAAGCATCTAGAGGAAGATCCTTCTAGAAGTAGAAGCTTCTATTAGGTCTTCTTACATCCTCCTTATTCTATTTTATTGAAAGGCCTTATTAATATTGACCTTTATTACATCCAAATATATTGTTCTACCTATGTGTGGGTTAGGACCCTAACATGTCTGCCCAATTAAAAACATCCTTGTCCTCAATGCTTGTGATGAGGAAATTGCTACAGAATGGTAGCTGGTTCCCAAGTGGCGTCTGCTGGAGTTGTATCTTTCCACTGTACTTGCACTTCCTTGATGGTTCTTTGACATAGACGACACTCATGCTGGCCCAAAATTGCTTCTGGCTATAGCCAAATGGATCATTCTTCAACAAACTCTGGAAGGTTGGTTTGAATTTGGCACTTAGCTCCAATCACCTTCTTTAAGCATGAAACATGAAAAATAGGATGTAGCTTCGAATTGATGGGAAAAGCTAATTGATAGGCGAATTATCCCACACGTTGAAAAATTTCATTTGGCCATCAGTCTGGGGATGATAAGTTGTGTTGAGATGTAATTCGATGCCTTGTATCTTGAACATTTCTTGCCAAAAATTGCTTGTGAAAGTTGCGTCATGATAAAAAACAATAGAGTGTGGCATGCCATGAAGCTTGAAGACTTGATCCATGAAGATTTGAGACACCGTGGATGTTGTAAATGGGTGTTGAAGGGTGCAGAAATGAACATACCTGGAAAGGAGATCAACAACCACCATGATGACGAATTTATTTCCTGATTCGGGTAAGATGGTAATAAAATCCATATAGATATCCTTCCAAGTAGCAGGTGGAATCGGGGGCGATTGTATTGTGCCCGACGATTTGACTGTTTCTCCCTTGTTGCATTGACACACATCACATTCAACTACAAAACTATGAATTTCCTATTTCATACCATCCCAGAAAAAGGAACGTTTGACCCTATCATTGGTTTTGGTGAACCCGGAATGCCCTGCTGTGGGTGTAGCATGAAGCTCAGAAAGTATCATGGATTTAATCTTTGATTGTTTACTTAAATACAAACGAACTTTGTATCAAAGTTCCTCATGGAGCTAAGAGTACCCTGGCGAAGCTGGAGACTTGGACTTCAATTGGTGGATCAACTGCAAACTTTTGAGATCTTGTAGCCATTCCTAGTGAACAACTTGGAGCCAATCTGGTACAATGAATGAAAGAGAAAAAAGAGATCCTTCATCTTCATATTTTCAGGAAAGTGTATCCACAACCACATTGTCTTTGCCTTTCTTATAAATGATCTCATAATCATATCGAAAGAGTTTAGTCACCCATTTATGTTGTTCTGGGGAGGAAATGTTTTGTTCCAGAAAATACTTGAGGCTTCAATGGTCTATCTTAATTTGGAAACGTTACCCCAATAAATAAGGACGCCACAGCTCCATGACATGGAGATTAGCCAACATTTCCTTTTCATAGATGGATTTTCCCAGATTTCTTTCAGATAGTTGTTTGCTGGTAAAGGCCAAAGGTCAACCCTCTTGCATAAGGATAACACCAATTCCTTTCCCTGGGGCATCACATTCCAACACAAAGGTCTTTGTGAAATCGGGAAGGGCGAGGAATGGAGTGGTGCACATGGCCATATTCAAGGTCTGAAAAGCTTGAGCAGCAACTGGAGTCCATGTGAAAGAGTTCTTTTTTAGGAGAGCAGCGAGAGGTGTTGTAATCTTCCCATAATTCTTAACAAACTTGCGATAATACCCTGTTAAGACTAGAAATCCACTCAAGATATTAAGAGTCTTTGGGTGAGGCCAATCTTTCATTGTTCAATATTTGTAAGATCCATCCTGACACCATCTTTTCCAACTAGATGACCCAAGTATTCTACTTCTAAGGTGCCAAAAGAACATTTAGACTGTTTCAGGAAAAGTTGGTGTTGAGAGAGTAGATGGAGAACTCGATCCACATGAGCAAGATGGTATGTCTAGGTTTTTATATAGATGAGGATATCATCAACGAAAACTAAGACAAAATGGTGGAGAAAAGGACGAAATACATGATTCATGAGGCTTTGGAAGGTGGAGGGGGCATTACACAAGCCAAAGGGCATGGCCAAAAACTCATAGTGGCCCTCATAAGTTCTAAAGGAAGTCTTGGGAATGTCTGCCTCTTTCATACATATCTGGTGGTAGCCCGAACGAAGATCCAGTTTAGTGAAGAATTGGGCGCCACTCAATTCATCTAGAAGGTCGTCAATGATAGGAATGGGGAATTTGTCTTTGATGGTAAGTTTTTTGAGGGCACGAAAGTTAGGACAAATTCCCCAAGAACCTTCTTTCTTTAGGACCATGACCATAGGAGATGAGTAGGGGCTCGTACTAGGGCAGATAACGCCTGCATTAAGGAGTTCCTGCACCATTTTCTCAATTTAATTTTTTTGGGAAAATGGGTGACGATACAGACGAATATCGGGAGGAAGGCTTCTGGGTACAAGGGGAATGGAATGATCATGACCACCACAGGAAGGAGGGAGGCCTTGGGGAGTGGAAAAGACCAATTGATGTTTGGAAAGGATGGCTTAGAGGTCTTGCGGTACCAAGGGTGTTTCTATTGCTTGTATGGCATGGATTTGGGCGATAACACCAGAATGACCCTTTTTGAGCATCTTTTCCATACGATGGGAACTAATGATCTCAGGTGAACCGGTGGTGATGCCTTGGAAATTATATTAGTGGCCCTCTTGGTCGAATTCCATGGTTATTTCTTTAAAATCCATGAGAATAGGACCTAAAGTCCTTAGCCAGTCTACACCCAACACAATGTCACAACCTCCCATGTTGATAGCAAACATATGGGATTTCAAGTGGTAGTCACCAATTTGGAGATGCACATTTTCACAACACCCTCCACATTTCATGGAACCACCATTGGCAATCATCATTTGGAAGTTATTGATGACATGGATGTAGCAATGAGTTTCTTGGGCAATGCGGCGATGAATAAAATTATGGGTGTTGCCACTATCAACCAGAATGATGAATTTCCAATCCTTGATGTAACCAATTAGCTTGAGGGTTTGGGGAGTGGAGAATCCAGTGAGAGCAGTGAGGGAAGTGACTAGTTCTACTTCGGAAGGGTCTAAGGGAGGAGTTATGTCAGTGGATTCAAATGACTCAGACCTAGAGGGAGTTTCTTCATATTCTTCTGAAATCTCCTCAGAGATGGCCATAAAAAGATTTTGTTCTTTACACTTGTGGCCCGAGAAATATTTGTCGTCACAGTTATAAAAAAGGCCTTTGAGTTGGCATTCAGCCATCTCAGCCCTAGTCAATTTTTGGATCTTTAGTGGAGCAGAGGGAGTAGTGGGATTTACTAGTTTAGGGCGATGGATAAAGGAGGGTTTTCGGTTTTGAGAAGATACAACTTGTTGTGCTTCTTTATCTCTTTTGGTAGCCTCCACCCAAATCTCGGGATGAAACATGAGGACATGGGCCCAAATTTCATCCTTGAGGCCACTGATAAAACACTCTCGAAAAAAGGCATCAGACATGCCCTCTGTTTTAAAAGCCAGGCTTTCAAAGGCAGCTATAAAGTCTTCCACTATTCCTAATTGTTTTAGTTTTTAAAATGGCCCAAATGGTTGGTGTTAGTGTCAAAGAGTTCATAAAGCTCTGCCACAAAGTGTGTCCAAACAATATACCCTTGACGAGAGGTTTTTCTCCATTGCCACCATTGCCAACATTCTTGATCTAGATGGAGAACACCATACCAGAGTTTGGCCAAGTCATCTGTAATGTCATATAAAGAGAGGTAATGTTCCATTTGGGTTACCCAACTAGTGGGGTCCAAGCCATCAAATTTGGTCACATCCACCCACGGAAGGGGTAGGTCACATTGAAAGTGATGGTTCTGAAAGGTATGGGAATGAGAGGAATGGTCACCTTCTATATGTGGAGGTGAGGAAGAGGAAGGGTTATTTGTAGGGATATGCAGTTTGGTGCAGAGTGTCGAAAAGACTGATTCAAGATGGGTGGTGAGGTCTTGTTTGATTTCCCCATTGAGGATTGCATGGTTGTATTGATGGCGACAACATTGGTACTGAGTTGTTTCACTTCTTATTGGGTCTCAATGAGACCATATTGGAAGGTGTTGAAGTGAGCTTCCATGTCTTGGCTATGAGTATGGGCCATGAGGATGAGGAAACTAAAAAGGGGCGAGCGGGGTAAAACATTTTGGCCAAAAAAATGATATGGATGAATGTGATAAAGGTGAAGAGATGAATCCAATGGAGTAGGTCTCAAATAATGGTGAAACAATTTCCAGACTTTTTATAGAGTTATAGTATGGTCTGAAGAATATTGCAGAGAGGAAATGCCTAAATTCTTAACCAAAAAGAAATGTGTATTTACTTGGCAACCCGAACACAATTGCGCAGCAATAGATCTTGTCTGTTTTAATTTGTTTATGTTTCTGTCCCCCAAGGGATAGGTATTCAAGGGTTCTATAGACACAGGTTTTCCCTATGCTATAGCTCTCTGATATATGTGCGGGGTCCAACAGTAGTACTCGGCCCAATATCTCAGGGCACTAACTAAGGAGGATAGACCGTACCCTTAGTTGTACTGTCCAACTACCCATGTACTAGAGATTATCTTCCTAAGTGTTGTTCTTGGTGACACTATAGCATTCAGGAGGCCGATCGATTTATCTAAAGAGGGCTTCAGGTAATCTAGGCCGATCCGTACATAGGTGTTGTCTGATGCACTACCACTTGAAGGGGTACCAATAGGGGTTACAAGGGTGGCCAATAGATGTACGCTTAAGTACCACTTGTATTTCATGTGTGTATGAATCCCTCGACCGTGGTTTTATGTGCATAACGACATATCTCTGTGGCTTAAAGACGTCGGAATACGTCTCTACCCTGAAAAAAAATTAACCCACACTTTCTACCAAAGAAAGTGCTCTGATACCACTTGTAATATACCAGATATAAAATGTATGAATAAATGAAATAAAATGATAGGAATGGCAGAATAAGAACAATATAACCAGAACATTCACCATAATAACACTGAAATGATATAAGAATAACAACAGAAATAGCACTTTGAATCTGAAAGAAATGTTCACGGGCCTCTTCGAGTGGGCAACCTCCAATTGAGAAGAGCTCTATTACAATAATATCCAAGCTAGGGTTATCATATCCTCGACTCCTATTTATACTAAAAAGAATCATCTAGAGGAAGATCCTTCTAGAAGTGGAAGCTTCTATTAGATCTTCTTACATCCACCTTATTCTATTTTATTGAAAGGCCTTATTAATATTGCCCTTTATTACATCTGAATATATTGTTCTACCTATGTGTAGGTTAGGACCCTAACACTTGCAATCTTTAAAACGTTAACTTAGCGCTTTCACCTGGCTTGTCGACTTGTGGCTCAACTCATAATTTGACTCTTGATCTGGCTTTGAGTTGAATGCACTTGATATGTAGACTTGGGGTTTGACTTGACCTATCGACTTCAAACATATTAGCTCACCGCAAGACACCTCAATCTCTACAATGATGTTTTGATTTTGACAGTTGGCGGTGGGTAACTCAAACACTACAACTCGGCGCAAATCCCCTTTGTTCGTGGCTCTTCCTTGTGGCTATACATCATTATCAAAGGAAAATTGTGCATGCATTCTCTACCTGTAAATCAGGCATTTGGAAGCTATTTATTTTGCATTTATTTCTATTTGCTCAGAGATCAACTCCCCCATGCATCGGATGTTTAGATACTTTGGCCTTTAAATGTGTTGGCATATACATAGTTGATGGGATTCATGGAGTATGGATTATAGAACTTGGAGCTTGTGCTTCGGTGACTTGTGGTTTGACTTAGCTTGTGAACTTGGACTCAAAATTTGACATAGTTGCGAACTTTGATATATGTTATATTTTAGGCTTAGGATTAGAACACTTCGAGCACCCACCACTTTTGGGAGAAATTTACAACAAAATGTATATTTTTTCTTAAAAATATAAAAGCCATAAAAGTTAGGGTTATAGGCTAGGTAACAATTATTAAGTTTTTGTAATGCATGTCAAAGACAGAATCACAAGAGTCTCTAGCAAACATGATAAATGGGAGCTTAATGGAGAGTTTGAAGATATGGATAATAGTAGATGACCAAAGAAAATGACAAATTAAGCATGAACGAATGAAAGTGACTCAAAACTATTTTGAGTGTTAACACATGGTTCATCACTTAGACATTTGTTTTGTCTTCTTGTCTAGATGTAGCATCTCTCTGATCTATGGATTCCTGAGGAAGTAGAGGATATGTTGTCATCTTGGAGATCTTTCATGGTTCATAATTCAAACTTTTTTTGTTTTTCTTCTCGTCTGGAGGTAGCATCTTTGATCTATGGATTCCTAAGGTGGTAGAGGATTTGTTGTCATCTTTCCCATGTTTCATCATTTATCACTTAGACACATTATGCCTTCTTTATCCTCATCACCACATAAATCCTTTTATATGATAGGTAGTTTAAATACCTTCATTAGCGTGATACTTATGAGTCCATAGACCAACGGTCAAGGACTGATTTGCAATTACCTCTGTTATCTTTTCCTTCATTTGCAGTCTTGTCCTGATCCACCTATTCAAACCATTTTAATCCATTTTTTAAGGGTATTGGTCTTATCCTCTTGGAGTTGGAGGGTGATGATCATTTCTAAAAATAGGGTCTGCAATGTTATGGTACAATTTGTACTTTGATCAAAGGAAAGGTAAATGGAAAGAAAATTGGTGTAACTTGAGGTTATCCTATCACTCTCACCTCAATAGGATTCCTCTTTCTCTTTAGGGTTGAAAGTCCAAGGGAGATGTCCCCGATGACCTGCGGGTTTGAGAAGGCAAGGTCAAAATGGATATTAAAAGGTCCCCTCTAAGAATTCACAACTGATCAGAAAGTCCCTAGTTTATAACCAATGAAGTGATAATATATTGTTATAACCCTAAATTTTTCTACACATGGATACCTAGCCTTTGGCCATCTTACTTGCATTTTTTGCTAAAGCACTACTGAATTTCTCTTCTAAAAAAACATTTTTTTTTTAAGATGTACACACCCTGCACGACTACTGCCCACGTACATACGCTTGTTGCAGCACTACAACTCGCGTACGTATGCATGTTGCACCACTACAACCCACACATACTTGAAAAAGTTGCAAAAAATAAAAATTTGCAAGGAATTCGTTGAGATTACGGGCTATTGGGTACTTTCCCAACTAATCCACCTCCTATAGCATGTCACCCAACCGAATAACCATCCTTTTTTCATATAAAAGGAGGTGTTGGGGTCTCATTTTACATCTAGACATAAGAATAGTGAAACTCTGCTCGTTTCACATCCCCTCCTTGCCCAAGTTATTGCATCCCTTTTGTGAGAATTGCCTCAGGATTCCCCAATTATCCCTTCTTCCTCCATCATAACCCATTCACTTCCCTAGAAGATATTATAAGTTTGAGAGGAGAATCCATACAAAGGTGCACTTGGAGCTTGGTGAAGAGGATCCCAGACCAGGTTCATCGAGCAGTAGTCGACTTTGGTTGTAAAGGTATAATCATTGAGTTATTAATAAAATAATTACTTTTCTTGTCCCAAATCATGGTGTATTGAATTCTTTTATTGGTTTATGTTTTGACATTCTAACATCTAACCATAATTCATATATGAAATAGCATGCTTGTAGCTTTATGTTTGTCAATATTTGAATTCAAGTCAGACTTGGGAGGAGGCGTGCAGTCAATGAAGCTTTGAAACGCGAGGGGATCATCACCAGACATAGAGTAGATGTATAGTTACTAGATCCCCCTCATCTTTTCTTCTCTTGTATGAGTTCTAGTATGTTTGGGGTAGTTTAGAGAAGTAGTTGACTTTTAGATAGTTAATTGATCTGCCTACATTCTAAACCCTATAAGACTGTCTGATATTTTTTTTTTTAAGGAAGTACAGAGGTATGCGCGCCCTATTTTGGTTCAGCCTATGTACATATGTGTCTTGTTTACTAAACAACTCGCGTACATACATAGGATGCTGAAACAAAACTAACATACCTGGTTCAATATTTTTTTTTCAAAAAGAGGCAGTCAGAATGTAGAAAACATCAATTAACTGTCTAAAAGTCAACTACTTCTCTAAACTACCCCAAAAATAACAAAAATCATACAATAAAAGAAAATATGAGGAGGATCGGGTAACTATACCTCTACTTCGCATCTGGTGATGATCGCCTCACGCTTGAAAGATTCGCTGACTGCACACCTCCTCCCAAGGCTGACCCACATTCAAATATTGACAAATAGAAAGCTACAAGCATGCTATTTCATATACGGATTAGGGTTAGATGTTATAATTTCAAAACATAAACCAATAAAAGCATTCAATACACCATGATTTCGGATAGGAAAAGTAATTGTTTTATTAATAACTCAATTATTATACCTTTACAACCAAATCTGGCTACTACTCTGTCAACCTGGTCTAGGCTCCTCTTTACCAAGCTCCAAGTGAACCTTTGTATTGCTTCTCCTCTCAACCTTTTGATATCTTCTTGAGAAGTGAATGGATTCTAATGGAGGAAGAAGGGCTAATTGGGGAACGTTGAGCAATTCTCATGAAAGGGATGCAATAACTTGGGCAAGGAGGGGATGTGAAGTAAGTAGAGTTTCAGTGCTCTTATGTCTAGATGTGAAATGAGACCCCAACACCTCCTTTTATATGAAAAATGATGGTTATTCAGTTGGTTGTTGGGCTATAGGCGATGGATTAGTTGGGAAACTACCCAATAGCTCGTAATCTCAATGAATTTCTTGCAGCCTTTTATTTTTTTGCAACTTTTGCAAGTATACACGGGTTTTAGTGGTATAGCATGCATATGTATGTGAGCTCTAGTTGTGCCAAAATCATATGTACGTGGGCGTTATCGGTGAGGGCGCATACATCTTCAAAAAAGTTGGTTTTTTAGAAGAGCAATTTAGTAGTGCTTTGGAAAAAAATGCAAGTAAGAGGGCCAAAGGCTAGGTATGCATGTGTAGAGAAATTTAGGGTTATAACAGATGCCTCCTGATATATGAGGTCATAAGAGCATATGATGGTCGAAATACATTACAAAATATTCACCAATGTATTAAACGATTGAACCCGAGACCAGAGTTCGGGCGGTGCCATCTGCAAAAGCAACAATTGTCTCTCCGAGGCGGGCATACCCATGCTCGGGATGAAATAAATCATGGCTTTCAATCAAATACACTGCAGATCCATGTCATATAATTATATAAAGTGTAGCTGCGAGAAATACACAACATATCTACATCTCAAAATAAAGAATATACAATTATAATATCCATCTTCAAGAAGCCAATAACACTCGATGGTTGGAGATGAGGTATACATAGCTCGAGCAACAACTTGAAGATCTTGAAAACTCAGGTAGGAGTACAATGTGGGTGTATGACATCACTACATGGAGGTCTTCAACGACTCATCGAGAAAAGACAAGAGGATCTCAATGGTCAAGTAGAGAACTTTGTTGATTTTGAATCAGGACTTGATTGGACTTTCAGGATGGTCAGGCCATAAGGTTAAGAGACAAACTGCAGAAAGGCCGACTCAGGTTGGATGAAAATTCCCTTGGAAAAAATCATGAAATATGATCTGACTTAGGCAGCATGACATTGACATAAGTTCACAATGCAGGAGGCAAAACAAACTCTCCATGTGTTTAGAAGAGTAACCAAATGGAGGAGGACACAACTCTAAGTAGAAAGAACATATTCCTAAGGTCATATTATATCCCAATGCTCTATGACAAATGAAAGGATGTTCTTTTTCCAAGGGAGACTCATTTTCCTGCCAAAAAATAATATATATTTCATGATAAATGATATAGAATCTTTTGTTAAAAACAGAAAAAGCTTTGTCCTCCTCTCTCCTCAAAACACAAAAATCAGAAAGGTATGGATCTAATGATTTCTTCTCACCCCAATAATACAAAAATGCATTAGAGAACTTAGTCCAAGAGAAAATGGAATCAACTTTCAGACCCTTAAACCAAATAGAAGAATCTTTGAACAAACACTTAGAGAACAATCTCATGATCACAACTTCATGAACAATCTCGAACCAATCAACAAAGTTTTCAAAGGATTACAAGTGCCTCTTGGTTGAAACTTGATTCTCTCCAGAAAAATGGGGAGGATACTCAAGGCAGTCAAGATGATAAGGATGAAGAAGAAAGGGAAACCTTAAAGTCGTGAGCATATTCATTCTGATTTTAATTTGAAAGGCAGTGGGCTGATCATGAAAGTTAATAGGTTGATGACAAGGTTCATTAGTAATGCAAAAAGGTACTGAGCTCTGGATAGTTTTGGAATCTATTCCGACCTCTGTAAGGTTACATGACTGATCCGATTCAAGAGGAATTTGAATGCAGTGATCACCTTTATGAATGGGCTGAGGTAAATCTACTGAACCTATATCTACAATATATGCAGTTTGAAAATCTTCTTCTTCTAGAGATGGATATATATAAGAAGGATGACGATTTTATGAATATACAAAACAGAAAATTATTCTCTTTACATGCGAAGGGAACAACATGAAAGAGCTGATAAAGAACAACAACAGTTCATGAAGCAGACTAATAAACTGATACCTGGATTTAGAATATAGCCTCTTCATATTCTTTCAAGAAGATTCTCCCTAGTGGAGTCATTAATTGTGGAGTCGCGAGGCATATTTATACAGTAAATTATGTGTCCTCCCTTTGTCTTCCATCAAAATTCAGATCTATGTAGTTATTCCTAGGGAAACTAGCTTCGCTTCCTCTCCCTGGAAATGACGCCAAAATGTTACAACTCAGAATTGACTGGGGTAGCATGCAAGTAAATCCTAACGTAACCTCAAACCACTTTGTATTGGAAAATGCCTTTTCCAACCCGAGAGGGATCTCTCAAAAAATGTGAAATTTGATGTTCAATTAGCTCAAACAGTGGGCAAATCAACAAGTATCAAAAAGGTTTTGGGTTTTTAGGTTTTGTGGGTTGGACAAGGAGAATAGTCCATTGGGCATGGAGTCAAATTATAAGGAAAATAATACAAGAGTTCAACAATGGGTATCAAGGGAACAAAGGCAAGGTAGAGGTTGCTTACAGAGAAAGATATTTATAAAGGTATGATAGAAGAAAAGACATAAACAAATACTTTATGAAAAGATCACTTATCAACGAGTGAATTCTTAACATAAAACAGATGAAAATGATTGCAATGGAGTACGGGACAGAGTATCTAAGAAAGAGATGAATTATGGACCTGTAATTCAGTGCACGAAGGTAACTTATAAACATCCATGTAAAAAGAGCATCTAATAAAGGATGAGTTCTATTAACATAACATGGTTACAACTTAAGAAGAAAATGGTGAAATCATATGAAAACTAAGAAATGAGACACACTCTGCAAAAAACATCACATGAATCTCTATAATCTCAATAATAAAAACCTCTGCAACTTGTATTAAAATGAAAATCAAAGTTCCAGCTAGGAGGCCCTACTCCGGTATATCCTTGCTATTTCCTTTAAAAATCATTAGCTATATAGATCATTCCTTGAAAAAACTGCTTCTATTTTCCCGGGATACCAATCTAATCTTCAAACTAAAATAAAAATATATGGCAAAAAAGCTAGCAACAATTGCCCAAAATCTCGAGCAAATGAAGTTGAAATTTCTAATTTGTTTTGAATCTGGAAACATCTATCAGTTTCATTCTCGAAATGAGGATAAGGCTACCAGCCGTGCTATGATCTTATCCTTGAACTATTGAGGGATGCATAGATAATGCCTAAAAGGTAGGGATACTCTTCCACTTGTTTCCTAATTGGTAGGGAAAAGTCTAAACTCATATGCCACCTGTAACCGCTCTTTTTGTAGCACCCAAAAATTCTGTAGCGCACCACTGATTTCGTAGTGCCCAAATGTTCACGATGGGTTTCCATCGCATTGACTACCTGTGATGTGTTCATATCCCATACAAATATATGAGTATACATTCCTCATGATACAAAATAGTCTTATCTCTTGAACTTGTGGCAATGCCATTGTCCCTGCACATCTTACAATTTGGATTAAATGACTAATTCATCACTGAAAACTTTGTGCTTCCTCTGTGCATCGAAAACACCCTTAATATATTTATTTCTGCAGTCGCATCTCTTCTCCACAGAGGCTTGCCCATTGACAATTTCCAACCTTCCCTTTTACTTTATCTCAGTCTTCCAGAAGAATTCATTTCAC
Source organism: Picea engelmannii (assembly GCA_009831015.1). NCBI lineage: Eukaryota > Viridiplantae > Streptophyta > Pinopsida > Pinales > Pinaceae > Picea > Picea engelmannii. Next base: position 659,851 of record ML779603.1, on the reverse strand, counting down.
CTTCTTTCATCACAGAAATAAATCCGGATACTTCTTGAGAGATTCTGATATAGAGGTCTTTAAAGCATCTATTTTCAACCACATTTTGATGATAGGAACGGGAAATTGCAGCGAGTCGAGAAAGATTACTGGGGTTCATATGAGAAATTGAATATTAGATATGCCACATCCGAATCTAGGGGTTCTACAAGACTTGGGGTATCCTTCTTTCATCGATGATGAAGAATCCTCTACGATCTCCATAGCTAAGAAAAAACAGTCACAGAACAAAGAGATTACGCATGCAGTAAACTATCGGTTTGGTGGTTCAGAAACATATGCATGGATGACCTTCCATTTTTTACAGAGCCAACAATTAACTCCTCATGCATATGCAAATGACATTATATCCAGATACCCTGCAATATTGAATAAGTGAACTCGGCACTTGCACATGTCTTGTCGACTTGTGGCTCGTCTCATAATTTGACTCATGATCTGGCTTTGAGTTTAATGTGCTTGATATGTAGAGTCGGGGTTTGACTTGAGCTCTCGACTTCAAACTTATTAGATCGGCACAAGACACCTCAATATCTGCAACGATGTTTTGATTCTAGCACTTGGCGGTGGGTAACTCAAACACTGCAACTCAGTGCAAATCCCCTTTGTTCATGGCTCTTCCTCGTGGATCTACATCACAATCAAAGGACAAATGTGCATGCATTCTCTGTCGGTAACTCAAGCATTTGGAAACTATTTATTTTGTGTTTATTTTATTTGCTCAGAGATCAAATCCCCCATGCATTGGATGTTTAGATCCTTTGGCCTTTAAATGTGTTGGCGTATACATAGTTGATGGGATGAGTGGATTATGGATTATAGAACTCAGTGATTGCGCTTTGGTGAATTGTGGTTTGACTTAGCTTGTGAACATGGATTCAGAATTTGACATAGTTGTGAACTTTTATATGTGTTATAGTTTAGGCTTAGGATTAGAACACTTCGAGCACCCACCACTTTTGGGAGAAATTTACAACAAAATGTATATTTTTGCTTAAAAATATGAAAGCCGTAAAATCTAGGGTTATAGTCTAGATAACAATTATTTATTTTTTGTAATGCAGGTCAAAGACAGATTCACAAGAGTCTCTAGCAAACATGATCAATGGGAGCTTAATGGAGAGTTTGAAGATATGGATAATAGCAGATGACCAAGGAAAATGACAAATTAAGCATGAACGAATGAATGTGACTCAAAACCATTTTGAGTGTTAGCATCTGGCTCCAACTAGGATGGAGACCTCCCTGCGAGGCTCCAAGAACCTAGTAGTTCCAGTCGCCTTATCTATTGGGATATGGCATCATCTAGCCTATGCAACCGATCTCTGAAAATTCTCAAGGCCTGCCTTTATTCTAGCACATTGAATGTTACTTCTACTACAAACTAGAAGAAAAGATAATGCTTGGGAAAATAGCTTATTTACTGCACTACCCTACTCTAACCATATCTTCAATTGGTTAGGTAAAGGTTGATTTCCATAACAACCATCCAAGCAATTTCAATACTGAAATAATCTCATCCATGTCACCTATCAATAAATGATGTCTAAAATTTAGTAGCAATGATAAAATCTCGTTCAGGAAACCATACCCACCAGGAAACATTTGCAAGCTAAGGAAATCTGAATTTTTCGGGTTCTCTAAAAGGTATGATTCCATGAAGGCTACCACCGGGTCTTTGAAATCAAGATCATAAACATGTTGGTCCATGGAAAACACATGCTCAAACATGACTGCTTCTCTGCTGAAAAATTGATGACCTCCTTATTCTGTTATGATCATATCTTGATCATCAATCATTACAACTTCCTCTTTAGAATAGTTCTAACAAGAGGATCACAAAACATGGTCTACATCTTATGGATTTTGATAAATTAGAAACATATAGTTGTCAATGCAGTCATCAACTATTTCATCTTCAACATTGTTTGAAAAATTCTCCTGAAGTTGACATGCATACGTGTTCATTGAAACATTTGCAATCATTGAAGAATTTGATTCATAATTTGACACATACTTACATCCTTACTGTTGTCCCAAATCTGATTCACACCCACCATTTTCTTGTTGAAAATATGAAACGTACTGACAGTTCCCTTGTTCATGTGCATGCATATTTTCAAAGTAAACCCACTCTCAGATCCTTCTGGAACCACATATGTTCTCCTCCACTCCATCAGTGTATTCAAACAACTGTCTTAGGGATGAAGAACTCCTTTCTAACAAGAGAAGGACAATTTATGAATGAAGACCCATAACATAATATATCATGGTAGTTGTCTCTGTAGGCCATATCTCTAAAGGCATGTCATGATAAATGATATACAATCTTCTGTTAAAAACAGACAAAGCTTCGTCCTCCTCTCTCCTCAAAACATAACAATCAGCAAGGTATGAATCTAATGATTTGTTCTCACCCCAATACATCAAAAACACATTAGAGAACTCAGTCCAAGAGCTAATGGAATCAACTTTTAGACCCTTAAACCAAACAACATCATCTCTGAACAAAGACTTATAGAAAAATCTCATGATCACATCTTCATGAACAATCTCAAACCGATCAACACAGTTTTCAAAGGATTCCAAGTGCCTCTCAGCTGAAACTTGATTCTGTCCAGAAAATTGGGGAAGATACTCAAGGCAATCGAGAGGATAAGGATGAAGAAGAAAGGGAAACCTTAAAGGCTTGAACATCTTCATTCTAATTTTATTTTGAAAGGAAGTGGGCTGATCATGAAATTTAATAGGTTGATGACAAGGTTCATCAGTAATGCAAAAAGGTACTGAGCTCTGGATAGCTTTGGAATCAGTTCCGACCTTTGTAAGGTTACATGACTGATCAAATTCAGGAGGAATTTGAATGGAGTGATCATCTTTATGAATGGGTTGAGGTAAAGCTATTGAATCTATATCTACAATATATGCAGTATGTAGATCTTCTTCTTCTAGAGATGGATATGTACAAGAAGGATGGTCATTTTCTGAATATAAAAAAAAAAATGATTCTCTTTACATGCGAAGGGAACAGCATGAAAGAGATGATAAAGAACAACAACATTTCATGAAGCGGACTCATAAATTGATACCTGGATTTATAATTCAGCCTCTTAAGATTCTATCAACCGGATCCTCCCTAGTGGAGTCGTTAATCATGGAGTCACCAGGCAAATTGCTACAGTCAATTCTGTGTTCTTCCTTTGTCTTCCATCAAAATTCGGATCTATGTCGTTCTTCCTAGGGAAACTAGCTTCACTTTCGTTCCCCGGAAACAACGCCAAAATGTTATCACTCGGAACTAATTGGGGTAGCATGCAAGTAAACCCTGAGGTAACCTCGAACCACTTTGGATTGGAAACTTCCCTTTCCAACCCGAGAGGGATCTCTCGAATAATGTGAAATATGATGTTCAATAATCTCAAATAGTGGGAAAATATTCAAGTATCATAAAGGTTTTGGGCTTTTAGGTTTTGTGGGTTGGACAGGGAGAATAGACCATTGGGCATGGAATCAAATTATTAGGAAAATAATACAAGAGTTCAACAATGGGTATCAAGGGAACAAAGGCAAGGTAGAGGCTGCTTACAGAGAAAGATATTTATAAAGGTATGAAAACAGAATAGAGAGAAATAAATACTTTATGCAAAGATCACTTATCAATGAGGAATTCTTAACATAAAACAGATGAAAAGGATTGTAATGGACTATGGGACAGAGCATCTAAGAAAGGGATGAATTATGGACCCGCAATTCAGTGCAGGAAGGTAACTTATAACCATCCATGTAAAAAGAGCATCTAATAAAGGATGGTTTCTATTAACATAACATGGTTACAACTTCAGAAGAAAATGGTGAAATGATATGAAAACTGAGAAATGAGACACACTCTGCAAAAAACATCACATGAATCTCTGCAATCTCAATAACAAAAACCTCTGCAACTTTTATTAAAATGAAAATGAAAGTTCCATCCAGGAGGCCGTTGTTAAGAACCAAGATAGATCTACAAATATAATCACCAAAAATGCTGAATACACAATAGATCCACAAGCAAGATAGAAGAAACCACACTTTATTATTACGAAACCCTTGAGGTAGGGCAACACCATACAATGGATCCTATTATGGAAGGGATCCTCTCCTGTTCACTTGCCTCTTTGAGGGGGCATCCTCCTATTGAGCTACCACTCCAAATACAATACTTCTCTTCATGTCTCATTACATT
>ML779603.1:606876-653051 GCA_009831015.1 Picea engelmannii | reverse complement strand
ATTATATCTAATTACTCATTTATTATATCTAACTACCATAGTGGGCCTTATTTAATAATATAGTGGACCTAGTCCACCTTACATTGAATGACCTCCACTATTATCACTATGGGCCCTCTGGGCCCCCCCACTACCTCTCTAGCAATTCAGTGCAGGAAGGTAACTTATAACCATCCATGTAAAAAGAGCATCTAATAAAGGATGGTTTCTATTAACATAACATGGTTACAACTTCAGAAGAAAATGGTGAAATGATATGAAAACTGAGAAATGAGACACACTCTACAAAAAACATCACATGAATCTCTGCAATCTCAATAACAAAAACCTCTGCAACTTTTATTAAAATGAAAATGAAAGTTCCATCCAGGAGGCCATACTCCAGTATATCCCCCCTATATCCTTTACAAATCATTAGCCATATAGATCATTCCTTGAAAAAAATGCTTCTATTTTCCCAGGATGTCATTCTAATATTCATACTAAAATAAAAATATATGGTAGAAAAAGTAGCAACAATTTCCAAAAATCTCGAGCAAATGAAATTTAAATTTCTAATTTGTTTTGAATCTGGAAAAATCTGTCACTTTTATTCTTGAAATGAGGATAAGTCTTCCAGTGGTGCCATGATCTTATCCCCAAACTATTGAGGGATTCTTAACTGATGCCTAAAAGGCATGGATACTCTGCCACTTGTTGCCTAATTGGTAGGGAAAAGTCTGCCCTCATATGCCACCTATAACTGCTCTTTTTCTAGCGCCCAAAAATTATGTAGCGCACCACTAATTTCGTAGCGCCCAAATGTTCATGATGGTTTTGCATTGCATTGACTACCTATGTTGTGTTCATATCCCATACAAAGATATGAGTATACATTCCTTGTGATACAAAATAGTCTTATCTCTTGAACTTGTGGCAATGCCATTGTCCCTGCACATCTTACAATTTGGGTTAAATGACTAATTCATCACTGAAAAATCTGTGCTTCCTCTGTGCATCGAAGAAACCCTTAATATATTTATTTGTGCAGTTGCAGCTCTTCTCCACAGAGGCTTTCCCATTGACAATTGCTAACCTTCCCTTTTACTTGAACTCAGTCTTCCAGAAGAATTCATTTCATATTCTTTCATCACAGAAATAAATCTGGATACTTCTCGAGAGATTATGATACAGAGGTCTTTAAAGCATCTATTTTCAACCACATTTCGATGATAAGAACGAGAAACTACAAAGAGTCAAGAAAGATTATTGGGGTTCATCCAAGCAATTGAATATTAGACCTGCCACATCTGAATCCAGGTGTTCTACAAGACTTGGGGTATCTTTCTTCCATCGATGATGAAGAATCCTCTACGATCTCCATAGCCAAGAACAAACAATTATAGTACAAAGGAATTATGCATGCAGTAAGATGTTTGTTCGGTGGTTCAGAAACATATGCGTGGATGACCTTCCATTTTTTACAGAGCCAGCAAATAACACCTCCTACATATGCAAATGACGATATATCCAGATACCCTGCAATCTTGAATAAGTGAACTCAACGCTTGTGCCTAACTTGTTGACTTGTGGCTCGACTCATAATTTGACTCGTGATATGGCTTTGAGTTGAATGCGCTAGATATGCAGACTTGGGGTTTGACTTGACCTATTGACTTCAAACTTAATAGCTCATCACAAGACACCTCAATATCTGCAATGATGTTTTGATTCTGGCAGTTGGCGGTGGGTAACTCAAACCTTGCAACTTGGTGCAAATCCCCTTTGTTCATGGCTCTTCCTTGTGGATCTACATCACAATCAAAGGAAACTTGTGCATGAATTCTATGCCTATAAATTGGGCATTTGGCAAATATTTAATTTGCGTTTATTTTTATTTTCTCAGAGATCAAATCCCCCATGCATCAGATGTTTAGATCCTTTGGCTTTTAAATGTGTTGGCATATACATAGTTGATGGGATGAGTGGAGTATGGATTATAGAACTTGGATCTGTGCTTCGGTGACTTGTGGCTTGACTTATTTTGTGAACATGGAATTAGAATTTGACATAGTTGTGAAGTTTGATGTGTGTTATAGTTTAGGCTTAGGATTAGAACACATCGAGCACCCACCAGTTTTGGGAGAAATTTACAAAAAAATTGTATATTTTTGTTTAAAAATATAAAATCCATTAAAGTTAGGGTTATAGGATAGGTAACAATTATTGAGTTTTTGTAATTCAGGTCAAAGACAGAGTCACAAGAGTCTCTAGAAAACATGATCAATGGGATCTTAATGGAGAGTTTGAAGATATGGATAATAGCAGATGACCAAGGAAAATGACAAATTAAGCATGAACGAATGAAAGTGACTCAAAACCATTTTGAGTGTTAACACATGGTTCATCACTCAGACATTTTGGTTGTCTTCTTGTCTAGATGTAACATCTCTCTGATCTATGGATTCCTGAGGAAGTAGAGGATCTGTTGTCATCTTGGTTGTCTTTCATGGTTCATCATTCAAACATTTTTTGTTTTTCTTCTTGTCTAGGGGTAGTATCTTTGATCTATGGATTCCTGAGGTGGTAGAGGATTTTCTGTCATCTTTCCCATGTTTCATCGTTTATCACTCAGACACATTCTGCCTTCTTTCTTCTCATCAGCACATAAATCCTTTTATATGATAGGTAGTTTAAATGCCTTCATTAGCATGATACTTATGACTCCATAGAACAATGATCAAGGACTGATTTGCAGTGATCTTTGTTATCTTTTATTTTATTTGCAGTCTTGTCTTGATCCACCTACTCAAACCATTTTAATCAATTTTTTAAGGGTATTGGTTTTATCCTCTTAGAGTCGAAGGGTGATTATAATTGCTAACAATAAGGTCTACAATGTTATCGTACAATTTGTACTTTGATCAAAGGAAAGGTAAATGGAAAGAAAATTGGTGTAACTTGAGGTTATCCTATCACTGTCACCCCAATAGGATTCCTCTTTCTCTTTAGGGTTGAAGGCCTAAGGGAGACGTCCCCGGTGACCTCGGGGTTTGAGAAGGCAAGGTCAAAATGGATATTAAAAGGTCCCCTCTCACAAGTCACCACTGATCAGAAAGTCCCTAGCTTATAGACAATGAAGTGATAATATATTGTTATAACCCTAAATTTCTCTACACATCCATACCTGGCCTTTGGCCCTCTTACTTGCATCTTTTGCCAAAGCACTACTGAATTTTTCTTCAAAAAAAACAATTTTTTTTAATATGTACACACCCTGCACCACTACTGCTTGCGTACATATGCTTGTTGCACCACTACAACTCACATACGTATGCATGTTGCACCACCACAACCCGCATATACTTGAAAACGTTGAAAAAAATAAAAATTTGCAAGGAATTTATTGAGATTACGAGCTATTGGGTAGTTTCCCAACTAATCCACCTCCTATAGCCTGTCACCCAACCAAATAACCATCCTTTTTTCATATAAAAGGAGGTGTTGGGGTCTCATTTTACATCTAGACATAAGAATAGTGAAACTCTACCCGTTTCACATCCTCTCCTTACCCAAGTTATTGCAACCCTTTTGTGAGAATTGCCTCATTATTCCCCAATTATCCCTTCTTCCTCCATCATAACCCATTCACTTCCCAAGAAGAGATCAGAAGGTTGAGAGGACAATCCATACAAAGGTGCACTTGGAGCTTGGTGAAGAGGAGCCCAGACCAGGTTCATGGAGCAGTAATCGGCTTTAGTTGTAAAGGTATAATCATTGAGTTATTAATAAAATAATTACTTTTCTTGTCCCAAATCATGGTGTATTCAATTCTTTTATTGGTTTATGTTTTGACATTCTAACATCTAACCCTAATTCGTATATGAAATAGCATGCTTGTAGCTTTATGTTTGTCAATCTTTGAATTCAGGTCAGACATGGGAGGAGGCATGCAATCAATGAAGCTTTGAAACACGAGGGGATCATCACTAGACACAAAGTAGATGTATATTTACTCGATCCCCCTCATCCTTTTTTTTTCATGTATGAGTTTTGGTATGTTTGGGGTAGTTTAGAGAAGTAGTTGACTTTTAGACGGTTAATTGATCTACCTAAATTCTAAACCCTATAAGACTATTTCTTTTCTTTGTTTTTTAATGAAGTACAGAGTTATACGTGCCCTACTTTGGTTCATACCATGTACATATGAGTCTTCTTCAGTAAACAACTCGCGTACATACGTAGGATGCTGAAACAAAACTAACATACCCAGTTCAATTTTTTTTTTTTCAAAAAGAGGCAGTCAGAATGTAGGAAACATCAATTAACCGTCTAAAAGTCAACTACTTCTCTAAACTACCCCAAAAATACCAAATATCATACAATAAAATCAAATATGAGGGGGATCATTTAACTATACCTCTACTCTGCATCCGGTGATGATCGCCTCACGCTTCAAAGCATCACTAACTGCATGCCTCCTCCCAAGGCTGACCTGCATTCAAAGATTGACAAATAGAAAGCTACAAGCATGTTATTTCATATACGAATTAGGGATAGATGTTAGAATTTCAAAACATAAACCAATAAAAGAATTCAATACACCATGATTTGGGACAGGAAAAGTAATTATTTTATTAATAACTCAATTATTATACCTTTACAACCAAATCCGACTACTGCTCCATGAACCTAGTCTGGGCTCCTCTTCACCAAGATCCAAGTGCACCTTTGTATGGTTTCTCCTCTCAACCTTTTGATCTCTTCTTATGAAGTGAATGGGTTTTGATGGAGGAAGAAGGGCTAATTGGGAAACGTTGAGGCAATTCTCACGAAAGGGATGCAATAACTTGGGCAAGGATGGGATCTCAAACAGGTAGAGTTTCATTGTTCTTATGTCTATATGTAAAATGAGACCCCAACACCTCATTTTATATGAAAAAGGATGGTTATTCAGTTGGTTGATGGGCTATAGGCGGTGGATTAGTTGGGAAACTACTCAATAGCTTGTAATCTCGACGGATTCCTTGCAACTTTTTATTTTTTGCAACTTTTGCAAGTATACACAGGTTGTAGTGGTGTAGCATGCATATGTACGTGAGTTGTAGTGGTGTAGAAGGCATATGTGCATGGGAATTAGCGGTGAGGGCGCATACATCTTAAAAAAAATTGTTTTTTTAGAAGAGCAATTCAATAGTGCTTTGGAAAAAAATGCAAGTAAGAGGGCCAAAGGCTAGGTATGCATGTGTAGAGAAATTTAGGGTTATAATAGATGCCCCCTAATCTGTGAGGTCACAAGAGCATATTATGGCTGAAATAGATTACAAAATATTCACCAATGTATTAAACGAGTGAACCCAGGACCAGAGTTTGGGAGGTGCCATCTGCAAAAACAACATTTGTCTCTCCGAGGTGGGCATACCCATGCACAGGATGAAATAAATCGTGGCTTCCAATCAAATACACTGCATATCCATGTCATATAAGTATATAAAGTGTAGCCGTGAGAAATACACAACATATCTACATCTCAAAATAAAAAATATACAAGTATACTATCCATCTTCAAGAGCCAATAACACGCGATGGCTGGAGATGAGGTATTCATAGCTCGAGCAAAAACTTGAATATCTTGAAAACTTGGGTAGGAGTACAATGTGGGTGTATGACATCACTACCCAGAGGTCTTCGACAGCTCATCGAGAAAAGACAAGAGGATCTCAATGGTCAGCTAGAGAACTTCAATGATTTTGAATTAGGACTTGATTGGACTTTCAAGATGGTCAGGTCATGAGGTCAAGAGACAAATTGTAGAAAGGACGACTCATGTTGGATGAAAAATCCCTTGGATAAAATTACGAAATATGATCAGACTCAGGCAACATGACATTGACATAAGTTCACAATGCAGGAGGCAAAACAATCTCTCCATGTGTTTGGAAGAGTAACCAAATAGAGGAGGACACAACTCTATGTAGAAAGAATAGATTCCTAAGGTCATATTAGATCCCAATGCTCTATGACAAACGAAAGGATGTTCTTTGTCCAAGGGAGACTCATTGTGCTGCCAAAAAATAATATATATTTCATGTCCCCTCTTTTTGTTTTTGTTTTTTTATTTTTCTGTCTTTTTCAATTGTTTAAAGAGCTTTGAAAAAAAATAAAAGAATGCTACGTTACAAAGGAGGAACAAGTGTTTCAAGAAGGAATACTATTTCCAGGTGCAAGGAACACACTGATGCTCAGAGAAAGGAGACATGTGGATGAAAAGGACACTCAGGGGAAATTCCTCCATGGGTCAAGGTGTCAGGTCGCAGAAGAAAAGTGCTACAAGGCTTCCGTATAAGGCATGCTTCAAAGGTTCAGTTAAGAGAAACATGGATCCATCATTACACCAAAGATGCAGAGATGCAAATGTGATTATAAAGACACATAGATACCCCCTTCAATGTATTTTTAACGAGCCTAGAGAAGATAAGATCAGTAGTTTTTTCACATTTAGGGAGTCTTAAAAAACCTAAAAGAAGACTCCAAGGAGTACCTTTTTTGGAAATAGTCTAATCGATTCAAAAAAAGGGGTAAACTAGCACCAAAAGGACGTCTATTCAAAACCATTTTAATGAGTGTGATAAAGACAAGATCACTTGGAAATATTTTCAATTTTAAGGAGTCTGAAAAGAGCTTAACTATGGACTCATAGCCTTTTTTTTATTTTAGTCCCCGTAGCTCAAAAAAGAATAAAAGCTATAGAGGAGAACTCTCCCAATGACATGAATCTCCCGAGGCATACATTCTTCCTCCATAATCCATAGGCCAAAAAAAAGGGTAAACACATGCCAGTAGATGTTCTTCTGGACCAATTTAACGAGTGTGAAGGAACAAGGTCACTCGACGATCTTTTCAATTTTAGGGAGTCTGAAAAGGGCTTAACTATGGACTCTGTGGGGGTTCCTTTTTCGTAAGTAATCTCCAAGGCCTGAAAAAGGTGATAAACCAAAACCAAGGAGAATGTTGTTTTTTCATAAATTTAGTCCCTCGGACCCGAAAAAGGGTTAAACTTGTACTTGAGAATACTTTTATAGTGAACCAAAGTTCCTAGAGTATACCTTTGTTCGTACAGTTTACCATCCAGACCGAAAAAGGGGTAAACTACCACCGGACAGATGTGCCTTCAAATTTGAGTTTGGCGAGTGTGAAGGGAAATAAGATCGCTCGATAATATTTTCATGTTTAGAGAGTCTGAAATGATTCCATTGTGAAGGAAATGCATCACTCAGAAGAGCGTAGACACCACAGTGTTCATAGCATATACATAATCATGCTCGAGAAGAATATTAAAATATAGAAGGCCTTGCACCACTATACATCAACAAGGACAGTCTTCCCACCTAATGAGATAGGCAACTAAGGAAGAATCCCCAAATATTCACTAGGATGTCTGTCAAAATACAACAACTCATACGATGCAAACACAAGCTCGGGAGAACACAAATCTTACAAAACCGAGGAGGATAAAATATGTATGGAGGATCCTTCATCCACAATACATCGATAAATGTTTGTTGAATTAACTTCAACCCTTATTTGAAATAGTGCAGAAGAATGAAGATGAGGCTCACCAAGTTCATTCCAATCAAAGGAAACCATCCTAGGGCTTGTAGGGGGTGTGCTTGAAGAGAGAGGAATGCCCCCTTGTTATGAAAGTAATGAACTAGAAATGATAAAAACATAGTCGGTAGACACACCACTCTCCAAGCGAAGAGTGGGATAAGCTAAATACTGCATCGGTGTGACCACTTTGGTAGACTCAACACTCTCCAAGAGAAAAGTGGGATCATTCAAAGACTGCATTGGCATGACCAATTTCTCACCCACTAGATGAATAGGCTGTGAAACAACATGGTCTACAGGCACATCACCCCTAAAAAGCAGAGTGGGAGCAACCGAATATTGCATCAGCATGACCAATTTCTCAAACATTAGATGAATAGGTTGAGAGGAAACCTTAGAAGACTCAGAATCGAAAGAGCTTGCAGACCGAGACCATAATATTTGTACCTCTGGAATTCCATGGAACATATGAGTAAGGTGATCTCCCTTGCAAATATTACAATGGAACTTAGTCTTATGTCCTATCCATCTAGGTTTCTCAACAAAAGCAATTCCCCTAGCATGACTAGAATTAGTTGGTTGCACATCTCCAACATGACTTGCATAGGTTGGTGATGGGTCGATAACATGACTCGCAAAGGCTACAAACCCATTACCATTATGACTAGCAGTGAGTAGAACTTTTCCCCCAGCATGACTTACAGAGGCTGGGTGCTTGCCCCCAGCATGACTTGCAGAGGCTGGGTGGTGGTATTCAACCTAAATTGCATATGTTTTTGACCTATATCCAACATGAATCACAGAGGTTGTTGATTTCTTCTTCCTCTTCTTCCTCTTTCTATTTAGTTTAGGCTTTTGATTACTAGTATCTATACTTTCACTAGAGAAGGTAGAAGGAGGAGGAGAAGACTTCGTTGACAAAGGAACATCAACATGATTCCCATGACATAAAGTTCTTAACTAAGAAGCATCAAGATAATTCAGGACATTTGGAATGGTACTCAACCAAACCGGTAGTCCCAAATTCAACCCAGAAATGTACAAAGTGGCCATCAAAGGGATACCCACATTTCTGAAGAAAGGAAAATCACAAGAATCCCCTTGTGAAGGGGTTCCTTGGTTGGTATCATCAACAAATTTTTCCATGAAGATATTATGCACATGTTCTCCCTTTGCAGGATCGTTCAAGTCCATAAAAGTCTCACACATTGACTCCAGCAAACCAATGTTATGAAAACAATGCCTATAAGGAGGTGGCTCCACATTTCTAAGGGGAAGACCAAAAATTCCTCACAACCAACAGAGTGGGTGGTCTACCAACTTAGGTCAAAGACCCAAATAAATTACTGACTAGCTCACTATGGAAAACTAGGGATCACAGAGAACAAACTAAAAGTTCCTAAAGTCAAATCAAGAAGAGAACTATCTAGTAGGAAGGACAGTTACGCCAATCGACACTAGAGAAACTAACCGGTGCAAGTACAAATCAAAAATGGAAGATCCCTCTGGGTATACTCTGCAAAGTGTGACCCAACATCTGCCCTAGGTATCGTGGTATACCCCCGCAGTCACCCGTGTAATTTTGTAGAATATGGGAAGCTAAGTTTCTAGCTTGCAAATAGTCACCAGGCGAGTACAGTCGACAGTCGGGCGGATCGCAATGATTAGGATAACAAGTCTGAAACCTATTGAGGGTATCGAAAGAAATGGGTACAGAAGAAAACATATGATATCGAATGGATTCGAGGTCCACAAAGATTCATAGGCAAATGCAATTGGTAGTATTCCCACGACAGATCCTCAATATGTGCTCCCCGCTACATTTAGTCCGACTTTGGAGGAGTTATCTCCGCTGCCTTTCCTTGCATGACCTCGTGTTTATCTCTTTTTTTAGAGGGGGGACCCAAATAAATTTCATGTCACTGGACTTTAACACTCCCTAGCTCTAACTCCAATGTTTGTTTAATGGCGTTGAAGAGTTTCCTCTCCAACCTAATTCAAGGCCCTAACCCTAAACTAGTTGGTTGATCCTACAAACTTAAAATTCTAATTAATTTTAGTTTTAGCATTCATTTTAATGGCTTGATTAACTCAAAGGATATGGTGATGAAACTAGTGATATTATGAGAGATGAAAAGAGGAGAAAAAGATGAAACTCTGAAAGCAAAATTACTTCTAGTCAAAAGTAAAGATTTACAACTAACTCTTTGTAACCAACTTTTCTGTAACTAACTTTTTCAAGATCTTTAAAAAGAAGACCTAAAACGAAATTTTTCTTGACTACAAGCTACTTAAGTTTCAAGAAATCAGTAAAGAACTTAAAAAATGAACTCTTTTTCCTTTCTAGTAAAATAACTAACTCCAACTACTTTACCAAATTGAAAATGAAAAATCACTTTTTTTTTTTTTAAATGCTTCAAACAGGAAAAAATTGAAATAAATATTTTTTTCTCTTTTTCAAAGAAAACGAAAGGGGTAAAAAGAACAACAAGACAAGAATGGAAAAGATCTTTGTTCTACTGTGGATCGCAAGGAATCACAAAAGAAACCAAATAGGCAGATCAATCATTCAAATACTCCCCAAAAACCCTTTCATAAGTAAACAAAAGAAACTTCAAAAAGACAGGTAAGCTAAAATCTAACTCGAGCTATGGTTGTAAAAGAAGAGACTCTGAACTATATCAAGAAACCCTGAGAAGTATAAATCTCAATCAAGAAAGAGGTTTTCTACGTCTTTTAAAAAAAAAAATCTTGAACCAGGTACGCTAATGTTGTTTCAGTAACTTGCGTATGTATGTGGGTTGTTTACTGAACAGGGCGTGTATGTATGCGGGCTGACCCAAAGTAGGGCACGCACACCTCTGTACTTCCTTAAGAAAGAAAGAAAAAATATAGTCTAATAGGGCAGGGAGAATTGGTATGGCACCAGAAGGTGACCAAAATACCTTAAAAGACTCGGAAGACTCAACAAAAACTCGAAAGGAAAAAAAACAAATCAGACACCCAAAATCCCCTAAAACATTAGAGGCTTCCCCAGTATGGTCGCCAGTTCTTCATAGCGGGAAAAACCCCCCTATGACTACAATAGGGTTAGGAATGTAGGGAGATCAATTAGCCATCTAAAATTCAACCACTTCTCTAAACTACCCCAAACATACCAAAAGTCATACAAGAAAATCAAAGATGAGGGGGATCGGGTAACTATACCTGTACTCAGTGTCCGATGATGATCCCCTCACGGTTGAAAGATTTGTTGATTTCACGCCTCCTCCCAAGGATGACCTGCATTAAAATATTGACAAACAAAAAGATACAAGCATGCTATTTCATATACGAATTAGGGTTAGATGTTAGAATGTCAAAACATAAACCAATAAAAGAATTCAATACACCATGATTTGGGAGAGGAAAAGTAATTATTTTATTAATAACTCAAATATTGTACCTTTACAACCAAAGACAACTAATGCTCCACGAACCTAGTCTGGTCTCCTCTTCACCAAGCTCCAAGTGCACCTTTGTATGGCTTCTCCTCTCAACCTTCTGATCTCTTCTTGAGAAGTGAATGGGTTCTGATGGAGGAAGAAGGGCTAATTGGGGAATGTTGAGGCAATTCTCAAAAAAGGGATGCACTAACTTGGGAAAGGAGGGGATGTGAAATGGGAAGAGTTTCACTTTTCTTATATCTATATGTAAAATGAGACCCCAACACCTCCTTTTACATGAAAAAAGTATGCTTATTTGGTTGGGTGACGGGCTATAAGTGGTGGATTAGTTGGAAAACTACGCAATAGCCCGTAATCTCAATGAATTCCTTGGAAATTTTTATTTTTTTCAACTTTTTCAAGTATACGTGGTCTTTAGTGGTGCATCATGTGTATGTATGCGAGCTATAGTGGTGCATTAAGCGTATATACACAGGAAGTAGTGGTGCAGGACATGTACATCTTAAAAAAAAAATGGTTTTTTAGAAGAGAAATTCAGTAGTACTTTGGCAAAAAATGAAAGTAAGAGGGCCAAAGGCAAGGTATGCATGTGTTGATAAATTTAGGGTTATAACATATATCAAGGTGTACCTTCCCAGAATAAAGCAACAAGAAACTATATATATTGCAAGTACAGCTTGTTGGTTAGCACTTCATAAAACTATAGACTTTCTCAAATAAATCAATTGGTTGTAATGATGAAGTAAACATAAATTTATAACATCAATATTTAGGAGGAAATACTTCACAATAATTTCCTTGAAAAAACTTCAAAATGACTAAGAATAATCAACCATTAACATCATAACACTAATATTTAATAGAAGCAAACAAGGCAATGCATTAACCAACCTTTTCAATTGCTTTTATAATCTTTTAATGTTGCAATGTATGGTTGTAGCTTACTTTAGTAACAAAAGCAATAATGTTATTAGGTTAGGCTATTCTAATGTTAGAAATTGTTAGTAGGAGGCTCAAGGTATAGTTTTTGATGGTTTTTTTGATCAATCACTCAATAAGAAGACTTAGACTAGTTCTTTAGGGCAAATGGAATCAATGAGATGGCATCCAATGTTGAAGGAAAATGATAGTAGGAGAGTCAAAGACACGAGGGATAAATAGATGGAGTGTTGGTAAACCAAGCCTCCAACCATCAAACCCTAGGGGAAACTAGCTACTAAGGTGTAGGTAACCCTAGGCCTTAGAAGATTTTCCTCCCTCTTTAACTCAATGATGAAGCAAAAAATGACTAAGATGAAGCAAATAAAACTGGGGTGTTGCAATGGAAAGGCCCTAGAAATTCGTCAAGAAAATCGGCCTCTTGACAAGATCTAGTAGGTAAAGGATTTTGAAGCTAGGACAATAACATGTGTTAGTCTTCCTAGGGTTTAAATAAGCAATTTCATAATATTTAATGTAAATGCAAGATAAATAAGACTATAACCATTCAATTAAGAAGAACTGCATAAATGTCACTTACATACATCAAGAATCATCAAGAAAAACCTTAGTTGAACACTTCCACCAAGAAACTTGTCAAAATACTCCAAGATTTAGCCTTCTTCAACAAGTGCGCCTAAAATTTCAGCCAAGTAACCCTAGATAGGGAAAAAATTTTAGTCCTCACAAGTGTGAGTGAAATATGATGAATAATACAAGGGTTAAGACCATTATTTATACAATACCAATGACCAGAATTAGGTCAAAAAGGTCAACATGGCTAGTTACACATAATATCGAGTTTTTACATTAAATGTCATAATAAAACCCTAAATCAATTTGTAAATATGACTTCAAGCCCCTTTAGGGTGACATTAGGCCTTCTTAGGGAAACATTGGCCTCTTGGAGAAAAACGTTTGGCCTCATTGGGCCTCAGGATCCTACCACACATGCCACTTGGCACACAACTGCCTCCAAAGTATCCAAAACGCTGGGTGATGTCATGGGTGACCTTGTTGATGCCATGGGACTTCCAATGCCTACATCATGGTAAAAAGGGAAAGACCCCCCTAGGTCTAGGCCTACCAGGCTATGCCTAGTGGAACATAATCCTCTCTCTCTGGTGTAAACTCCTAATCCATTTTTGCCCCTGGATGCGGTCTCAGCATCCATCTGGTGTGATTTTATCCCTATGAAGCTCTGAACTAATCATCTCCCCATATGTGCATGTCCGTCGGGTGTGGCCCTGCAACATCAGCAAGTATGCCATACATGGGTCATAAGTCACAGAGATCATAGGAATGTCAATCACATCTAATCATCAAGTTATTTAAACATGTGCATGAAACCCCCTTTACCTAGACAAGTACTCAAAGACATTATGCTATTCTACAAGCCAAGTTTGGTGGGGATGCTAGGACATCCTATTGGAATAATTCTCATTAGATGTGGGATGTTTCTGGATGAGTACAAATCTAGGCCATGTAAGTGAATGAGGTGGTAAGGGATGTCTAGGCAATGGGTCTAGTGATAACAGGAAAATGTATGGATTACCTATGGGTTCCTCAAAAGAGGGTGAGATGCACCTTGTCATGGATGAAAATGTTTCCAATCCTGTTCATGCCTTTTATCTTTAATCTTTTTCTTTCAAGAGGATAGTTATGGTACACTTCCCTGGCGTGGTAACCAGTGGTGACAATGTTACCCACAAGCATTTCACAGAAATGATAAGGTTGGCTCGTGATGAGACCCCCTTTCTCTTGGTTATGCCACCAAGAGCCACTACCATGGCATGGTGACAAGTTGAATGCTAGTTTCATACTGCTATATTCCCATAGACCTAATAGTATTTATCATGATGAGACCCCCTATCCTCCAAATAGGTCTTGATTTATTATTTTTATGGGTCACTCTTTTTCTTGCTAAGAAGTCTTGTATTGATTTCTCATGGATTCCTGGGTGAATAATCTCAAGGTTTCATTCTTTTGGATTTTACATTTTTCTGGATACTTTTACCCTATGGTCCTTTAACTCCTTCTTTAGACAAGGTAAGGTACAACCCTTTGATAGTTTGTCCAACCCAATGCTCAAACCAGTGTATGGGATGGATGAGCAGGAAAAAGATGAAAAGTGGTAAGTATGGTTGGAAGGGACGATGAACTTTCATGAATCCCCCCAGTGGAAACTCAAACCCTATGGGAACTAGCTTACTAGGGAATCCTGTCATTCCCCCCAGGTGTGGTCAAGTGGAAAGGAATAATTTCCATGCACACGTTAGAAGAAAAAATTATTAAATGCACATTCAAATTTTTTGAGAATGAGAGTGACACATACCATGGTACCCAGACTCATTAACTCATGGAAAAATACCCATTTATGTTGTGGGACCAGGCCAATGTGATGGATATTACTACTGTTGAAAAAGTGGTGGCATTGAAGAAGAAAAGGATGGCCCCTATAAGGCCATGCTCAAGCCAATGTGGCTCTTAGTACTCCATGTATAGTATGTGTTGGCCTCGAGACATAATATCCTTATTTATCCCTAGGATAGGGGATAACATCTGGCTCCAACTCGGGGACATGATCTCACCGTAGAGTGCAAGAGAACCTAAACATCTCTCGCATAACCTGTGAACTTCTTGATCTCAACATAAGACTATTTTGTAATCATTTGGGGTGGTGATAGCACCCTCGACTCATATATATATATATATATATATATATATATATATATATATATATAGTACAGAAAAATGAAATCAAGCATATATAAAAATGGAAATACAACTACTCTAGCATGAAATGCAAGATGGTATATACAATGAATGAATATGCCTACCTACTTACCTGTACTTACCTATGGAGTTAAGTCTCTACCCCTTGATGGGGTTTGAGGAGGTGCACGCTAACTTGTAATGGGAACATTCTTCCTTCCAATGTAGACAAGTAGTAGGCATCATTGACTGACTTTCTTCCAACTCTGAAGGGTCCAAGAAAAAACTATGAATTTGCTTTGACATTAGTAGGCTCTCCCTCTTTGTAATCCCCGGTTCTGAACTTGGTTGTTTCTTGAACACCCCTGGTGTACTTTCTTGAGGGAGGAGGGTTGGACTCTACTATGAAAAATGCTTGTTGGGATGGATGGATCAATACACTATCTTCTCCTTTCTTTAGCAACCTGACAACCCCTACTTCCTTGTATTTATATTTGTTCATGAGTTTCTGATAATACTCCTTCTTCGTCCATTGTATCTGATCAAAGTCTTCTTCTGTAGAAAAGGGAATGTCATCGGGAGAAAATTCAGGAAGACTTTCTATGATTGACTCATGTGCTTCTTCATTTTTGATGTGGTCACTAATTTCTTTCACATGGATTTTGGTCATTGTCACATTCGGGAGATGGCTTATTATTCCATCGTTCATAGGCACATTGATATAGGTGAGGTCCATCTATATAGTGTCTCCCAACATTCTAACAAATCTCCTAGACAACAACATTGTCGACACATCTGGGACATATGCATCACTCTCTCGGGGTATGCTCCAAGGCATACTTCCACATTTTCAATTACCCTATGTGTGGGTATGGCTCTAGAATCAAATCCACACAAATTCCTATAAGGTCATGTTACCTTTAGGCCCAATTATTTCATGACCTTTAGAGACATCATGTTGGCACCTGCCCCTGAATCCAACGTAAAGTTGTTAAGGAACTTGTTATTCATCAATAAGGTCATGAATAAAGGTGGGTGTTCATCATATTGAACCCTAAAGTGATCGGATTGTAGCACAATAGGAGGGTCAATTGGTCCATTTGATCCTTTGAAAAAATTATCAAATATTTCTTTGATGGATGGTACCTTGATGACTTCTCTCAAGGGAATGGTTACATGCATATTGGATAGTTCCCCTTCAAAGTCAAAGTTTAAGTCCACTCTTTATGTCTTGGGAGGATTCTTAGGAAGGAGAATGTTCATGGGTGGAGGACTCGTTTGGGATGCTACAAAAATAGTAGAAAGAGGTTGGTTCAATTTATTTTGTCTAGTATACGCTTGGAATTCTTATTTCTTCAACTTTTCTCTTGATTCTTGGTCCAAGTTATTTATCACCTCCATCCTAG
Source organism: Picea engelmannii (assembly GCA_009831015.1). Classification (NCBI taxonomy): domain Eukaryota; kingdom Viridiplantae; phylum Streptophyta; class Pinopsida; order Pinales; family Pinaceae; genus Picea; species Picea engelmannii. Next base: position 636,916 of record ML779603.1, on the reverse strand, counting down.
CCTTCCTGACTGCTTCCTTTATGCCTTATTGATGTTCCTTAGTGGTAATATTAAGGCAGATCTAGGAATTGTCTATGGTATGATCCATTATGTTTACTTGGTCATGGCATCCATTGTTGTAAGGGAATTCATGTTCCTAGTGTGGCTCACTGTATTGCAGGCACCAAGGGTTTTCATCCACTACATTTGTAGGGGATAAAGTATTTGGAACCTCTTGATTATTCTTTGGTTTGAAAACTTGGTTCCCTTTCTAGAATTGACCCTTGTATGGAACCCTAGGGGCTTGTTGTTGAGTCCTCTCTAGGTTGAAAATCCTATTCATCATTAGCTCTTGGGTTTTTACCAAGCCATCTACAGTGAGTTGCAACTTTTCCAAGATAGCACTAATGTCTAATGTAGGTTCATCATTATGGACTATCTTAGGTTTAGTGTCCATTCTGAATCTTGGGGATGAGAAAGGTTCAGCCTTGCATGATAAAATGTTTTCTTCGATCCTTCTAGCCACCTATTGGGCTTATTGAATCATTTGAGGGTTTTTATCTCTGAGGAGATACCCTAGATGACCTTTAAAGGCTTTGTTATAGATGAAAATAAGGAAACTAGGAGAAGGATGATGACTCACAGGGATCTTTTGCAACAAAGTTTCAAACTTATTGTTGAATTCTCTAATGGTCTCATTCTCTTGTTTCACAAGGTTATTTAGAATTATTAGCAGCATTTTGGGGTCTTCCTTGACACTCCATCATTTTAGGAAGACTTCCTCTAACCTATCCATGAATTTAATCCCGTCATTAGGAATACCACTGCACTAGTGCCTTGTGCCACCATGGAGGGTACCAGAGAAGAAATTTGTAGCTAAATATTTGTCATCATCACTAATGGGATGAAGCTGGAAGAAGGCCCAACAATTTATTATGTGATCCTCAACACTGATTATATCATTCTCTATGAATTTAAGAAACTATTTTTCATACTTGGGGGGCATTTGACTAGGGTAGCCCAGTATAGCTGTCATGTCTAGCAGTGTGAAAATCTTGAATGACCATTGTATTTGATTATTGGCTTGGTTTGGAATGCCGATATGATTCCCTGTGATAGGCATTGTGTTTAAGGGAATATTTCCTCTGAAAAGTGATTTAACTACAGAAGAGTTTCGGGGAGGCTTTCTTTTAAAGGATTAGGGAGGGTTGGTGTACCTCCCTGTGGATTGTGGATTCACCAGAAAATTTTGTTGAAATCATCAAAGGAATAAGGGAATAAACCTCAATGGAGTCGCTTGGTAAGATTGTAATAAAAGTTCTCTAGATAAAGGATTGCAGAAAAAAGTGGCGTTTGAGGAAAATTGACTCAGCGTTCCCCGACAATGGTGCCAAAATGTTATCACACAATTTGTACTTTGATCGAAGGAAAGGTAAATGGAAATGAAATTGGCATAACTTGATGATATAGGTGGATATCGGTGGCCATCCACCTTCTCCAACTAGCTCAAAACAATTTTCTGGCAATTTACTATTTTTAGCAGTTTTTAACTTCTGGGGCCATTTTGAGGGCCCAAATGAAGGTTTTTCGAGATCGAGTTTCTCAATGTTAGCTTGCAGCATGATTGAGGCCCCAAAATGAATCTCCTTGAACATTCCTTTCCAATGGGATATCACATTCCTAAAATGGATATCGTATGCAAAAGTTACGACCCCAAGAAGTTAATGTACTAACTTACCCAAACGAGGCCCACATGACTTTTGGCACTTCATCTCCTAGGGTTAGGTTTTTTTATGTCTAGGTCATTTGGAATTCCTATTTATTGTAAAAAAGGCCTTCAAAGACTCATTTTAGTCATCTTATTGTGAATGAGCACAACCATCACATATCTTCTCAGAGATAAGATGCCACCATTCCAACAAGCTTGTTTCTGCTGCATTTTACAGTTTCAGCTTATTTCCTTATTGAATAGAAAACTAGTTTTACTGTATCTCTGTTATTTTTTGTTAAGTACCTTTTAATAATATATATTCATTTTGTTCCTCTCATAAAATCTGGATGATTGGCATCAGAGCGGTCTTCTCCTTGTCGTCTTAATGCATGTCTCCAACGAGGTCAGAGTACAAAGAGTTGGGTCTCGAGCTTGTTTCTCTTGAGGACAAAATCTCACACACACCCAAGAGACCTCTCATGGCAGGAGAAAAAAAATATTATGGGACAAGCGATCCTTTCAAACTGTTGATTGAGGAAGCCCTCACGCAATAGAGGAACGAGATGATGGATAGTTTTGCACAAATCCTTCAGCGACTACCAATAGACGACGCATCTTCTTCGAGCGGAGGTGTCACCCCCTTCAAGGTAAAAATAAACTTTGTTATTCCTATATTTGAAGGTCAGATAGACACAGATGTTGTATACAATTGATTGAATCTACTAGAAGAGTATTTTTCTGTCCATAACTTTTTGAATAGAGAAAAGATTACTTTTTCTCTCCTCAAATTCATTACCCATGTCAAAGATTGGTGGGAAACCTTCTGTGATAAAAAGGAAATAGAGGAACCCTCATTATTTGTAGTCAAAGCCACATGGGAATCCTTCAAGGATGCTATTAAGGAACAATACTACCCTGTCAGAAGTTATGATGACTTGTATACCAAATGGACCACACTGCGGCAAGAAAGAGACCAAGTAGTGCCAGATTTCACAAATATCTTCCATACATTGCGCACCAAGCTGGGTATTAAAGATTCAGAGAGACACATGGTGCCCAAGTATCACAGTGCTCTACATAGATACATCCAAAATGAAATGGAATTTCTGGACATCTCATCCTTAGGCACAACCTACCGATATGCCATCAAAATCGAGCAGAAGCTCAAACAAAAGATGCAACAATTTGGGCCTGGGAACCCCGCACAACAAAAGCCAGGAAAGGGTGGTCCCAACCCAGAGAACAAAGGATAGAGAAAATATGGAAAGTATCAGGACAACCAGTCCAAGCCACAAGCAGATAAGGACACCAGAAATACAAAGAAAGATACCAGGAAGTGGTGCGACTTCCATAAGAGCCCTTAGCATAACACTGTTGATTGTCACCCAAATCAGTCGTTGGTGGCCGAAGTGAAAGCCTCTAAATCAGATGTGGTTTTTGAATTTGAGCCAGAACCAGAAGGGGGAAGACAGATCATTGATGTGGAACCTAGTGCCACTGTTGCTACTGCCAAGCTCCAGCATGGTGAACCAGATGAGCTAGAAGAAGGAGAGCACCTCTTCCATTCACAGATGTAGGTAAAAGGCACCCCATTGCACTTCATCATTAATAGAGGTAGCCATAATAACCTCATCTTAGCAGAGGGAATCAAGCGCCTAGCCCTATCGAAAACACCACACCCATATCCCTACACCATTGGATGGCTCTACCAAGGAAGCGATCCGCGCATCAACCAACAATGTCGACTGTCATATGGCATCAAGCCCTTCAAAGACAAGGTATTGTGTGATGTTGCTTCTCTCGAACTTTGTGATGTTCTTTTGGGAAAACCTTATTTATGGAAATGTCATGTTGTATATGAGTATAGGCCTCATAGTGTTATTATTACTTTGAACAGGAAATTGTATAGGATACCCAAGGCAGTCCCACCTAGTGCTATTTCCTTTATCTCTGCTAAGCAATGCATGAAGGTCATCTCTTAGACGGGGAAGTTTGTCTTATTCATGATTTGGTCTCAGAATAATCTAAAGATCACAACCACATCTAGGGTCTCTACGGTCGACCTATCCACACAGTAAAAGCATGTAGATAAGGTTGTGGAAGAATACTCAACTATATTCTCCTCACCTATCGGGGTACCTCTGCATTGTCAGGTCAAGCACCCCATTGATCCGACCCCCAATGCACTACTTCCCAATGCGACAGTCTATCGCCGATCTCTGTTAGAGAATGAGGAGATAAAGCGACAGATCCAAGAACTACTCCTTAAGGGGCACATCTATCCCATCTCATCACCTTGAGGGAGCCCAATCGTGTTGGTACATAAGAAAGATGGAACTTGGTGACTCTGCATTGATTACCGGGCTCTGAAAAAAATCACAGTCAGAAACTGGTATCCGATTCCCTGAATCGATGACCTCTTTGATCAACTAATGGGGGCCAAATACTTCAGTAATATTGATCTGAAGTCTGGCTACCACCAGGTCCCGATAGAATAGAAAGATGTATGGAAGGCCGCCTTCAAGTCAAAGGAAGGCCTTTTTGAGTGGTTGGTCATGCCCTTTGGTTTGAAAAATGTGCCAGCCACCTTCATGAGGTTGATGGATGATATCCTGCAATCATTCACAAATAATTTTGTAGTGGTGTATCTGGATGACATTCTCATTTACAGCAAGACTTGGGCCAAACACTTGCAACATATTCAACAGGTTTTGCACACCCTACGACAACACAAGCTATATGAAAACATGGAAAAATGCTTCGTCGGCATGGACAGGGTCCATTAAATGGGCTACATCATTGATTAGCATGGCATACATGTGGATCCAGCCAAGATCCAAGTCATCCGTGACTAGCCAGCCCCAACCACACTCACTGAGATCTAGAGCTTCTTGGGCCTTGCCAATTTCTACTGTAGGTTCATGTTTGGATTCTCCCATATTGCATGGGCCCTCAGCCAAATAACCAGAGGTGGTGGTAAGGGGAAATTTGCATGGGGTTGGTCCCAAAAACAAGCATTCGCTAATTTGAAGCAGCGCTTGTGCTCGGCCCTAGCACTTTCACTCCCATACCTACAACAACCCTTTGAGATAAGGACATATGCTTCTGACTATGTTGTGGGTGTCATTCTCACTCAGCACGGCCACCCTGTGGCCTATCATACTGAGACACTATTTGATGTTTTTTGTAAGTACCCTACTTACAACAAAGAAATGAACTCCATTATCAAAGCCTATCGCTAGTGGAGACATTACATTCTTGGGAAGGATACAGTCATCCACACTAATCATAAGCCACTACAATTCATGCAGACACAAGGAAAATTGCAAAATGATCACCATCAAAAGTGGTCCACATATTTGCAGCAATTTCACCTCAACATCAAGTATAAAATAGGAAGCACCAATCACGTCATTGATTGCCTTAGCAGACCGCCAGTCATGGCACTCACCACAGTGCTATACTCTTGCGTCCATGAGACCTCTAGATGGCCCCAACTCTATGAGACAGACCCAGACTTCACCACCACCTACCAAATGTTGGGGGAAAACATATTTGTCGATAATTTCCATATTCACTATGGGTTGTTGTGTCGTCTGGTCCATATTTGTGTTCCATCAAGTGAGCGAGTGAAGTTGATTTGGGAATCCCACTATAGTTGGGTGGCAGGACACTTTGGTGTCAAAAAGACAATGGCGATTCTACAGAAACATTTCGACTGGCCGAAACTTCGAATGAAGGTCAGCAAGTATATTAGGTCCTGCACTGCCTACTTGATTTCCAAACCGACCACTAAGAAACATGGCCTATACACCCCTCTTCTTACTCCTGACAAACCATGGGAATCCATCTCAATGGACTACATGTTGGGCCTCCCATCCACCAAGTGGGGAAATGACTGTGTTTTTGTTGTTGTTGATCGGTTTTCTAAGATGGCGGTTTTGGTTCCCTACAAAAAGAACATCACAGCAAAGGCCACTGCCAAGATCTTCTTTGAACGAATCTGGGTACATTTTGGAACCCCACAAACCATTGTCTTAGATCGGGACAGTCGATTTCTCAGCACATTCTGGTCGATCCTCTGGTCTCTTTTGGAAACCAAGCTCACCAAATCCATGAACTTCCACCCTCAGACAGATGGCCAAACTAAGGTCATAAATCGAATTATTGTGCATATCCTTCACATGTATAACTCACATCACCCTCGCACATTGGATGAGAGCCTTCCTTATGACCAACATAGCTACAACCGATCCCTGCATAGCTCCATCGACCATAGCCCCTTTGAGGTGGGGCTGGGATTCCAACCATTGGGTCCCATAGATGTTGCACTTCCCTTTGCGGTCACCTCAACTGAATCATATCCTGCTCCAACTGAAGCTGACAAAGCCACCCAATTCATTGAGTGGATATAGCACATCCGCCAACATGTTCAGGATATCCTACAGAAGTCCAATGAAAAGTAAAAACAATGCCATGATTAACATCAACTGCCACACAAGTTTAAGGTGGGTGACAAAGTTCAGTTGCACTTACAGAAAGAACGCCTTACAGGACCCGATCGAAAGATTTTCCCACTCCATTATGGGTAGTACACCATGACCAAGGCCATGGGGGATAATTCTTTTCAGTTCAACATTCCTCCTTTCCTTGGCTTGCACCCAGTGTTCAATGTGGATCTCCTTCGCCTTGATTTCCCACCATTATTGGACACCTCAGAAGTAGCAGAACAGTTGACACCAACAAATATCAACAACCTCAAATGAATACAATAGGCATCCAATGATCATATTGTGGAAAAACATATTAAGGGCACTCAACATCAAAGGATCCAACTTTATCGAGTCATCAAAGCAAGGCAACTCTTGCACCAAGGCAAGTGGCTCACCCGGGGCCAAATTCAATAGAAATTTCCTCATCTGATGGGGGACCTCAATACAATGGAGAAAATTTATTCCTAAGGAGGGAGGATTGATCCAGGTGGATATCGGTTCCCACCCACCTTCTCCAACTGGCTCAAAACTGTTTTCTGACAATTTTGGCAATTTACTATTTTTAGTAGTTTTTAACTTTCGGGGCCATTTTAAGTGCCCAGATGAAGGTTTTTCAAGATCGAGGTTATCAATGTTAGGCTACAAAATTATTGAAGCCTCAAAATTAATCTCCTCGACAATACCTTTCCAAGAATATATCACACGCCTAAACAGAGATCGTATGCAAAAGTTACGACCCTGGGAAGTTAATGTACTAACTTACCCAAATGGGGCCCACATGACTTTTGGCGCTTCATCTCCTAGGGTTAGGTTTTTGGATGTCTAGGTTTTTTGGAATTCCTATTTATTGTAAAAAAGGCCTTCAAAGCCTCATTGTAATCATCTTCTTGCGAATGAGCACAACCATCACATCTCTTCTCAGAGATAAGTCACCACCATTCCAGCAAGCTTTTTTCCACTGCATTTTACAGTTTCAACCTATTTCCTTATTGAATAGAAAACCAGTTTTATTGTATCTCTGCTATTTTTTGTTAAGTAACTTCTAATAATTTGTATTCATTTCGTTCCTCTCAAAAAATCTGGATCACTTGAGGTTATCCTATCACTTTCACCTCAATAGGATTTCTCTTTCTCTTTAGGGTTGAAGTTCTAGGGGAGACGTCCCCGGTGACCTAGGGGTTTGAGAAGGCGAGGTCAAAATGGATATTAAAAGGTCCCCTCTCATAAGTCACCACTGATCAGAAAGTATCGGGTATTAACCAATGAAGTGATAATATATCAAGGTGTACCTGCATGGAACAAAGCAACAAGAAACTATATATATTTCAAGTAGATCTTGTTGGCTAGCACTTCATAAAACTATAGAGTTTGTCAAATAAAGAAATTGGTTGATAATGGTGAAGTAAACAAAAATTTATAACAACAATATTTAGGAGGTAATACTTCACAATAAGTTCCTTGAAACAACTTCAAAATGACTAAGAATAATCAACCATTAACATCATAACACTAGCATTTATTAGAAGCAAACAACATAATGCATTAATCAACCTTTTCAATTGATTTTGGAAGCTTTTAATGCTGCAATGTATGGTTTTATCTTACTTTAATAAAAAAAACAATAATGTTAGTAGGTTGGTCTATTATAATGTTAGAAATGGTTAGTAGGTGGCTCAAGGTATAGGTTTTGATGGTCGTTTTTATCAATCACTCAATAAGAAGACACAGACTAATGTTTTAGGGAAAATGGAGTCAATGATATGGCATAAAATGTTGAAGGAAAATGATAGTCGGAGAGTCAAATACAAGAGGGATAAATAGATGGAGTGTTGGTAACCCAAGGCTCCAACCATCAAACCCTAGGGGAAACTAGCTACTAAGGTGTAGGTAACCCTAGGACTTAGTAGATTTTCCTCCCTCTTTAACTCAATGATGAAGAAAAAAATGGCTAATATGAAGCAAATAAAACTAGGGTCTTGCAATGGCAAGGCCCTAGCAAATGCTTCATGAAAATCAGCCTCTTGACAAGATCTAGTAGGTAAAGTATTTTAAAGATAGGACAATAACATGTTCTAGTCTTCCTAGGGTTTAAACAAGCAATTTCATAATATTTAATGTAAATGCAAGATAAATAAGACTATAACTATTCAATTAAGAAGAATTGCATAAATGTCACTTACATACATCAAGAATCATCAAGAAAAACCCTAGTTGAACACTTCCACCAAGAAACTTGCCAAAATACTCCAATATTTATCCTTTCTCAACAAGTGCGCCTAAAATTTCAGCCAAGTAACCCTAGATAGGGTTAAAATTTGAGTCCTCACAAGAGTGAGTGAAAGATGATGAATAATACAAGGGTTAAGACCCTTATTTATACAATATCAATGACAAGAATTAGGTAAAAAAGGATGACATGGCCCCTTACACATAATATCAAGTTTTTACATTAAATGTCATAATAAAACACAAAATAAATCTGTAAAAATGACGTCATGGCCCTTTAGGGTGACATTAGGCCTTCTTAGGGAAATGTTGGCCTCCTAGAGAAAAATGTTAGGCCTACTTGGGGCTCAGGATCCTGCCACAAGTTCCACTTGGCACACAACTCCCTCGAAAGTATCCAAAATGTCGGGTGACATCATGGGTGACTTGGGTGACATCATGGGCCTTCCGAGGCCTACATCATAGTAAAAAGGGAAAGAACCCCCTGGTTCCAGGCCTGCTAGGTTATCCATGGTGGAACGTCCTCCTCTCTCTCTGGTGAAAACCCCTGATCTATCGCTGCCCCTGGTTGGGGTCTCAACATCCATCTAGTGGGATTTTATCCCTATGGAGGTCCAAAATAATCATCTCCCATATGTACCTGTCCATTGGGTGTGGCACTGGAACATCAAAAAGTATTCCCTCCATGGGCTCATAAGTCACAGGGATCATAGCAATGTCAATCACATATAATCATCAAGTTATTTAAACATGTGCATGAAACCCCCTTTGCCCAGGAAAGTGCTCAAAGACATTATTCTATTCTACAAGCCAATTTTGGAGGGGATGCTAAGACGTCCTATTGGAATAATTCTCATTGGATGTGGGATGTTTCCAGATGAGGACAAATCTAGGCCATGTAAGTGGATGACGTGGTAAGGGATTTCTGGGCAATGGGTGCAGTGATAACATGGAAATGTATGGCTTACCTGTGGATGCCTCTAAAGAGGGTGAGTTGCACCTTATCATGGATGAAATTTTTTCCAAGCCCATTCATGCCTTTTATCTTTTATTCTTTTTTATTTTTATTTCAAGAGGCTATTTAGGTGACCAGTGGTGAAAATGTTACCCACAAGTATTTCATGGAAATGAGAAGGATGGCGTGTGATGAGACCCCCTTTGTCTTGGCTATGCCACCAAGAGCCACTACCCTATCATGGTGACCAACTGAATGGTGGTTTCATACCGCTACATGCCCATGGACCTAATAGTCTGGTTTGTGATGAGACCCCCTATCCTCCAACTAGGTCTTGATTTATTATTTTTATGTGTCCCTATGTTTATTGCTAAGAATCCTTTTATTTATTTCCCGGGGATCCCTGGGTGAAGCATCTCAAGGTTTCATTCTTTTGGATTTTATCTTTTTTCAGCTACTTTTACCCTCTGGGCCTTTATCCCCTTCTTTCCACAAGGTAAGTTACACCCCTTTGATATTTTGGCCAACCCAATGCACGAAGCAATGTATGGGATGGATGAGTTGTAAAAGGATGAAAAGTGGTAAGTATGGTGGGAACGGAGGATGGCCTTTCATGAATCGCCCCAATGGAAACTCAAACCCTACGGGAACCATCTTATTAGTGCATCCTGTCATTCCCCCCATATGTGGTCAAGTGGAAAGGCATAAGGTCCAAGCACATGTTAGAATAAAAAATAATTAAATGCACATATTCAAATGTTTTGAGAATTATAGTGACACATACCATTATACCCAGACTCATTACCTCATGGAGAAAGACCCATTTTTGCTGCAGGACCAGGCCGATGTGATGGATGTTGCTATTGATCACAAAGTGGAGGCACCGAAGAAGAAAAGGATGGGCCCTCCAGGGTCATTCTCAAGTCAATTTGGCTCTTGGTACTCCATGTTTAGAACCTATGGGCCTCGAGACATAATCTCCTTATTTATCCCTAGGCTAGGCGATAACAAAAAACAATATCAGACAAAGATCATGAATTTGTTGGGATGGCATCAACAGTTTTTTGGTTTGATTCCATGAGGGGGAAAACCTGACATGGGGCTTGAGCACACCATTGAGTTGGAGGAGCAGGCCAAACCTATGATCACACCACCCTATTGTCATCCTAAGAGGTTCAAGGATGAGATGGAGAAATAAATGAAGGAATTTCTAGCGATAGGACACATCAGGCCTATCAATAGTCCATTCGATTCTTCAGTTGTCTTAGTTATGAAGAAGGATGGTACCATGAATATGTGCACCGATTACCGATCCTTGAACAAGAAAATGATCAAGAACTGATATCTTATCCCTCGCATCGATGACTTTATGGATGAACTGCATGGGTCAATTTTCTTCTCAAAGATTGATCTACAATCTAGATATCATCATATCAACATCCAAGACCAAGACATAAATGATATGGCATTTTGATGCCACTTCAGTCATTTTGAGTTCTTGGTTATGCCATTTTGGATAACCAATGCACCGACTACATTTTAGTCTTGCATGAACCACATATTCAGAGATTGGTTGAGGAAATCAGTCTTGGTATTCTTCGGCGACATCTTGGTTTATGGAAATACATGGAAGGAATATCTAAGGAACTTGGATGAAGTACTCAGATCATGGAGGCATAATCCCTATACACCAAAGAGTGCAAATGTGAGTTCGATATGACATAACTACTTTAATTGGGACACATTATGAATGTGTAGGGGGTACAAGAACACCATGAGAATATCAATGCCATTATGGATTGGTCAACACTCAAGAATGTGATGGAGTTGAGGAGATTATTTGGGCTATGAAACTATTACAAGCCGTTTGTCAAAGGTTTTTATCAACTCGAAGCATCACTTACAGATCTTACCAGAAAGGGGGCCTTCATCTAGACCGATGAGTCATGTAAATCCTTTGATCACATGAAAGAATTCATGGGCACATGTCCAGTGTTACTATTACCAAACTTCACTTTACTATTTTTATTATAGTGTGATGCATCTAGCGAGGGCATCGGGGCAGTTTTGATGCAGGAAGAAAAACACATTGTGTTTGAGAGTAGGAATCTCAGTCATCCCAAGTTGTTGTACTCTATTTATGACAAGTAAATGTTGGAAATCATGCATTCCTTGACCAAATTTAGACAATGTTTGGTGGGCACTAAATTCATGGTAAAAATAGATCGTAACACCTTAAAGGATATCAGTGAGAGCCAACAGAAATGGGTGACAAAAGTGCATGAATTTGATTTTGATATAGATTATGTCAAGGGGAAGAATAAAATTATGTCTAATGTAATATCTAGGATACCTGCGACATGTTCTTTGATGGAGGTTTTAGCATATTGGAAATCCCACTTGTTAGTGGAATATTCCAAGAACAAGTTTGCCTGTGAGTTTTTTTATGGACATGTTCAGGATGGCAGGTACAGGGTCATTGGCGATTTCATATTCTACAAGGATAGAGTCTACTTACTGCTAGTCTTAGGTCTCAAGAATAAGATCTTAGAATATGTTCATGATTTACCATTGGCGGGCCATCAAGGGTTTTTCAGAACCTACAGGAAGATTAGGGAGAGGTTCTCATGGAAGGGCCTCAAGAGAGATGTTATGAGGTACATCAGTGAGTGTGTGACTTGTCAGGAGAACAATTAATAACATACACTTCCAGCATAACTACTTTAGCCACTTCCCATTTCGGATAAGAAATGGGTGAGGATATCGATGGAATTCATCGCGGGCCTACCAAAGGTTTAGGGTAATGACTACGTCTATGTGGTGGTCGATAGATTGACCAATTTCACTCACTTTGATGCCATACTGACAGTTTACAATGCAACTTAGGTTGCCAAGTTATTCTTTAGGTAGGTCTTCAAGCTCCATGGTTTGTCGAGGAACATCATCAGTGATAGGGGCAGTGGGTTTATTGGTACATTATGGAGTGATTTGTTCATATTGGTGGGGATAGAGATGACACCCAACACCAACTATGACCCTTAGATAGATGGGCAGACCGAGATGGTTAACAAGTGGGTTGAGGGGCATTTGAGAAACTATGTGAGTGGAAAATAGAGAACATGGGTCAGGTGGCTACATCTAGGAGAGCATTGCTACAACACCACCTTCCACATGTCCATTGGAATGACACCCTTTTGAGAATTGTACGGTTATGATGCTTCCACTTTGATAGAATTGGTTTTCAGGGAGATCATAGCACCCAAAGACAAGGAATGAATCAGTGAGAGTGAAGAGATTCTCAAGTTACTAAAAGAGAACCTAAAAAAATCACAGAATCGACAAAATATGATTGAGGATAGGCACAGGATATAATGTAGCTTTGAGGTTGGGGACCTGGTTTTCCTGAGACTCCAACCCAACAACAATCATCTCTAAAGAAGAGTGGGGCTGAGAAGATCAAGAACATATTATATGGACCTTACACGATCATGCGCTGGGAGGCCAAGGTTTCTTACGAGTTAGAGATTCCATAAGGGAGTTGTATTCATAATGTGTTCCACGTGTCTTGCCTCAAGAAGGTCATGGGACAATTCGTAAACACATCAGAGGAGATTCTCCCATGGGATGAGGAGGGACATTTGGAGTTGGTTCTAGAGGATGTACTCAAGTTCTGAGAGAGGAAACTAAAGATAAGGGTCATGAGAGAGTCTCTGATTAGATGGAGAGGGCTTCTAATATAGGATGCTACTTGGGAGATAGAACAGGTGTTGCAACACCCTGGATTGGTATTGCTTGAACACAAGCAATCTTGGTAAGGGGTAATTCAATGTCTCTTTCTGAATGTGATCTCTAGAGAGGAGGATTAATAGTCTAAACAACCTCGTTATACTATAGCCAGGTCCAGAGAGGGGTAAACATAGTTACTAGAGGTCACTTCAGCAGAGGGTGTTATAAATTGAAAGTGACATTGAGATAAAAGTAACTAAAAGTTCTTTTAATCCAAACTGAAATAAAAATAAAACAGATGAGCTAAAAATAGGTCAACAACAAATTAGGGTTTTAGGAAACTATAAGAAAAGGTAAAGAAACTTAATTGATTATTATGAGGAATTTGACTTGAAAATTGAGGAGAGAGGCACATATCAGGAGAGAGCTCCGTGGATTCTAGGAGGAATACACCCAGTGGTTGATTTTGTGTTGAGAGACACACCCACATATCTTCCATCAATATTTAGCATCAATTACATAGGTTGAAACAACAAGGGCACACTTATTCAAGGTGAGGGGTCAACTTCTCAGGAGACTTAGTGAGTCGACTTGTCCCATCCAATGAGAATATAGTGATTCCCTTCCGACCCTATTGAGAGGAGGGTAGGGAGCATCTATTTCCTAGTTTCTCGTCATATTTCGATGGATAAATCATCTTGGGCACATCATTCAACCAGTGAGGGTGTGACAATTTGGGAGGATACATTTGGGGTTCCCGAGAGTTCATCAGATCAGACCCAAGGAAATACTTCTGACCCATTTTAGAGGAGCCAAGGGAACTCATTTTGATACCCTCATAGTGAGATTTTGTCAGTGGAATCTCTAGAGTGCAGTTGTCGACAACAATTCGAGCGCATTCCCATAGGGGGATTGATCCAGTTTCCATACAAATCCTCATAGGCTCGATATTTAGTTGGTTAGCCACTGAGAGTGGGAATGAGGTCACGATGCATTGTTTGAGAAAAATTCCAGGAAGATCTGAGTACTTTAGCCACTAGGGCGAACTTTCTAGTCTTGCAGCAGTTGTCATATGAGTTGTCGTAGCTTGCACCAGATCCTACAGCTCATTCATTGATCCAACAATATTATTCTATTACTGGGTATCATTGTTTTAGTTTTCTTATTGTATTTCGGCTAATGTTCTTTTTTCTCTGATCTAGCAGAGATATTTATTTTACATAGTTGCATACAACATTATAATCCACAGAAATATCATAATATATGATTTGTAGTCTTTTTTTTTTGTTTATGCTCATTTATATGTTGTAAAAAAAATTATTTATCCACACACACATGCAAAAAAACACCAGTCATGTTAGAACCCACATCTTAAATGAATCGAGAAACCCCCAGTGTATTTGATCAGATAGAAGATATAGAAGATTAACAACATTTCCTAGACTAGTTGGATATGGGATACTACAAGTTCACATGGACAAACACAACCATTTATTTGGGTGATTTCCATGTATATCATTCCTTAAAAAATGTCAAATTTGTCCATCTCAGTTTTCAAGTTAATGTCATTTGAGCTCAAGGCAATGCTACAGCTAGCAAAAACTTTAAAATATAGTGGTCTAATGAGTTCTTTCAAAAAATAGTTGATAACAATGAACCTTCATAGTAATCTTTTTAAGACCCTAATAAATATTTGCACACAAAGTCAAATCTAGTAGATTGCACAGTATTATTTTTTCACAAAGAAAAAAATAGTTTCACTGCTATTCTATTAAGAATCAAGTGAAACTATCATAAGTGCATATATTTTAATAGTCTACTTTTGACTCTATATTTCTCAATAATATCATGAGAAAATAAAAAGTTTCATGTAACTTGGCTACAAAACATATATAACTATTTCATCCTGGATAATGTCTTGTTGTCCACTTAAGTACAATTACTTCATTGTAATATTGTCTTATAAAAAAAACTAAGATCTAGAAAAGACATAATGATATTAGAACAGAGAGACTTTTTCTATGTGCACTGTTACTCCATCTATATTCTCCTCAAGGAAGAGCCACCTAGGGGAACAATCCAGTGCCTATTTTGAGAGTTGATCGACGATATGGTTGAAGTTTTTGTGCACATGAATGTATTTTACACTTTCAAACTGATCTTGAAGAGTTTTTATTTTCTACTGCCAAGGTATGAGGTATATACAATTGATTCTTGAGACACCTTTAATCCATTCAATGGTAGATTTGGATTCAACGACTATCATTAAATTTCTCAGAGAAAGAAGTGTAGCCAAATGTAAAAGTCCCCAAAGTCCTAAAAGTTATTCTTTCATATTGTTTCCCTCTCCTCCTACAAAAAAGTCATCGAAGTTGTGAGCATTGATGTTTTTGATATATAAACCAATGCCACACCTATTTCCTGAAGCATCCCCCAAGAAAAGAAGTTGATTGGAGATTCATCAAAATATACAGGACTTCGAATGTAATCCAACCTTTCTGGATTTGAATCTTCTTGTAATTCTTGGATTGATAGAAAAATGTTTTTTGCAATGGAGGAATCTTGTATTTTCCAAATTTCAAATAAAATCTTATTCCTATACTTCCAAATGCCCCATATCACCATGAAAGGGACATGTCTCTTCTTTAGGTGTCTGATAAACCAGTTCAGTATATTTCCTTCTAGATTCTGGTCTACCCAATCCTCCAGGATCATCAATTGAGCGAGGATCTCTTTCCATAAAGATTTTGAGACTTTGCATGATGTGAAAATGTGTTCTGTTGTATCTTCGACATTTAAGAATAAACTACAAGCAAAAGGCCTGATTCCCCCTTTGCATTGGTAATTAGACCCAAAAAGTATACTGTCTTTTAAACATAACCATACAAAATATGTAATTTTACTTGGAGTTTTAACCAACCAGATGGCTTTGTACCACCATCATTTCTCATCCTTATAATTTGTAAAGATGATGGATTGAAAAGCTGAGTTGACAGGGACAGTACCCAGTGAACGATTCCATGACCAGACTAGTTGGTCTTTGGATTCGGCTAATGTGATGCCATTTATTCGAAGGGCAAGGATGAACGAGTCCCATTCTATAGAAAGAACTCCATTTACCTTTAATTGGTTTGAATAGAACCACTTAGTTGGGGAGGCTATAACATTGGGATGGGCTACTTGGGCAAGAGTGAAAATGTTGAGATTGTGAATATGATAAATAAGTGTTGGGGATAAGAAACACAAGTCATTACCTCCAATAAAAGCATCGAGGCCTTTTTGATCTACCTACTTAGGCAATCTATTATAAGAAGGAACAGAAGAGGTGAGAGGGGACATCCCTATCTCAAGCCTCGATAAGTTTTAAAAAAAGAGGTGGGGGAACCGTTAATAAGCACTGCCATACTAACATTTGTAACACAAACCATTATCCATTGGGCGACATCCCACTTAAGCCCAATATGGATAAAAATTAACCTTAGAAATTGCCAATTGACTTTATCATAAGCCTTTTTTAAATCTAGTTTCATGATGACAGAGCTCAGTCTAGTTTCAGGAAAATATAAATTTATGATAAAGCATGGATTGTGTATTTCATGTGAAACATACTGAGGATTTCTTTTTTTAATTTGTTAAATAAGAAAACATCTCATATTTTCATATCAAAAGAACAATTAGACAATAGAAAAAGTTTACTAAGCAGAAAGTTGAGATCTATTTCCATGATTGATTTAATGCTTGATTTGGACAGAGGGGCCAATCTTTTTTTTAAATATGCTCTGTAAACTTTTTTTTTTTTAACCATGGGAACAACAACCTCCCAAGAGTATATCCAACAGCCCGCAAGCCAGATATACCAATAACTTGTGATTCAACAGGGGCTGAGACGTCCCGTGTCCCACCAAAGTGAACCTCTATCCCAGGGGTCGTCTACCCTTCCATCCTTGTCACAACGGGCCAATATGAGAATCCATACCCCCCGCCGGTTTTGAACTTGTGACCTCCCCAAAGATAACACATGTTCTTAACCATTGGGCCCACTCAGGTGCTCTGACTTATTTGAAGGACATGGGGGTGGGCTTTGATCCACTTATGTGTGCACGGGTCACGATACCATTTAATATGGTATCTCTGGGTGCAACCACACATTCGACCACTACCTCAAAGTGTCCCCATGGCTCCAGGTAAAGCCCTCACGAGAATTGAACCTTGCCCAATGGTGAAAAACTCCTCGCTTTCCACCATTGGATCCAACCCTTTTGGGCCTTATTTGGATCTTTCTACAATCTGAAACTTATTTAGATCTTTTTTCTTAATCCTCACAATTATATGTAATAAAATAATAACCATATAAGATATTATCATAACATTCCAAAATCCACTGATGGAAGTAACGAATTCAATGTTTATAAACCATAAATTCAACTTCACAATCCACCCAATATGGTAAATTCATTATTAGGTGTCTTATTTCTTTGAAGTTTACAACAGTTATGGCGATCGATAAAGATCGTGGATATTACATGTCGGAATTAGGGTCGGTTCGAGTCATAATGTTATTTTATTCACTAACGTATTGGGCGTATAATGTGGCCATTAACAATAGAAAAAAATATTCATGGTTGTTAAGGACCTGTTGGGTTATGGGATGAGACGTTAGGTGACAGATTATTTACCCTTTGAATCGAAGCCTTGGGGATCGAAACATGGTTATGTTTTGAGAACAAATTTAAATATTAAACAGTGGACGACTGGGGTTTTGACCAGAAATGGATTGAATGCATGGTGCTTGATGTGCAGAATGGCCTATGGTAGATTGTGGTTATAATAAATTATGTTGAAAATATTGGCCTCGGTTGCAATAAGTTGTGCAATATTGTGATTGTCGATCTATGGGAAAGGGTGATAAGGCAAAAGGCATACACTTATTGATAATGGGTACATTTAATAGGTTTTTAGTGCTTAATCAGTTTTGGATGGACAAGATTAAATATTGATGTTAGTCATCCCAATAAATCAATGATTGTGATTTCAACCACATTGGTTTACATGTTTATTTTTTAACTTTTACTTGATCGTATTTAAAATTTACTTTGATGGATAGTTGATTGCCAAGTCTGAGTGATTAACAAAGATTAAGATTTTGTTACAGGTAGGTTTGGTAATGTGTGCCATGTGCAGCCGTGTGTTTCATTTTATAACCGCATTTTCCGAACCATCCAAAACCTTTCAACCTTTCAGCGTTCACCAACCATAAGTTTGCAGCTGTGCTAGTATTTAATATATTGGATTCTTTCGTGGGTGTTCTTAGAGTACATATGTCGACCGATGGGAAAGGGTAGTGTATACCTATTTGTGGGTGTTCTTATAGGATATATGTCGACCGATGGGAAAGGGTGGAGTTTACCTATAGAAAATAGCGTTAATGCGTATTCATTTGCAAACAATATCAGTACCAACTGTGGGATTTGGAGCCACCATCAAGACCTGCTTTGCCAAGGCTGCAACACATGCAAAGCAGGAGTTTGGGAAATATGGAAGCACGATTGGAAGAATGTGGCCATATTTATTATAGTAGTGATCATTTCCCTCATTTTTGTCTACTTCGTTGTTTGTTGTGCATGGAGAAACATAAAACGAGATGACAATTATCATGGTTGTAATCATAACCATTGGGAATGAAATTATGCTAGGATTTCTATTGAGGGAAGATATGTAAGTAAAGTTATAGACATCGGTGTATTTCTTACATTCCGTGTAGTTATTTTTATGTATTTTATTGTATAGTGAAATTTGAGAAGAGACTATTTCTACTAATTATTGTTATTCAGAGATTTGACATATTACGACTACTTATTGTCATCAATATATAGATTCTTTAATCACACTAACTCAATTATTATTTAGTGACTATATTGAGCATAAAAGGATGTTTTATTCTCTATCTCTTAAAACAAAGAAAAAAAGAGATTGAATTAGATCGAATAGGCTAGCTCTGTGACTATGGTTGCTCAATTTGAATTTCCTTGAGATTTTTCTTGGAAGAAAATAGAATAGTTAAAAATGGAATTAAGTCGATTTATAGTGAAGCAAAATAAAGTCACTGCGAGAGTACCATGTCCACAACCAAGCTGACTTAACCAAAACACACTCCTATCTTCAAGTGGCATGTCACTTATAGGAGAATCTTTTCACTTAAAAATCTAACTCAGAGTAAGTTTATACTCGACAGTTCCATTTTTGGTCCTCTATGTTTCTTTCATTTTCCAAATTCCTTAAAGAAACATGCAAGCTAGTTTGATGATGCTTTGAAAGGAAAAATATATATATACAAGTCACCAATAGATATTAGCAGAGGTTAATAACTACAAACATTGGATGTCACTGTATAAACCATGCCTTGAAAAGATCAAATCATGATTGAAAGCAAGCATCAATAGAAACTAGAAACTCCCAACTTCAAGGTAACATTTATTCTAGATATTTGAAGCATCTTTTACCTGATACAGTTCTGAATCATATGTAGATAGACAGAGGTAGGCCATTGACCATCCTAGGGATATTAAAGGAAAATTCAGATTAATTGATGTATTTCTTATATTAGGTCCTTAGTCACGATTGGATTCTTCAAAGCCTTCGAGATTGTCATTGTTATTAACATTAGGATTGAGGTTTTTTAGATTGGAATTTGCAATTAGATAATGGTAAAGAGAGATGATTCCATTAGAGATTCTTATTCAAGCTCTAGGATGCTTATTCAAGTTTGTATGACTTAACCTTCCATATTTTTGTAGCAACTTGAACTTGTCTACTTGTCTACCTCATGGACTGTATAAATCAAGAATAGATTTGTTAACTCTTGAGTCTTGGTTATTTATAGACCAATCTCTCGAAGGAGTTCTATTTTGATTTGAACTTGTCTACTATATACCTCATGGAATGTATAAATCAAAAATAGATTTGTTAACTCTTGAGTCTTGTTTCTTTATAGATGAATCTCTCAAAGGAGTTCCATTTCGATTTTATCTATAATTTCTAGGTTTCCCTTTACAATTGATTCTAGAATTGACCTTATTTTATTGGTTGATATTTATTCTCTAAATAAACTCCACATCATAGCATTGGAGAGGTGTGAGTACTCTTTAGCCATCCTTTTGGAATTTCAAAACTAGGCTTAAATTCCACTGGTATATCCAAAGCCCCAAGGATCAAGAACTCATCTTCCCCAAGAAGGCATCTTGATCAGTAGTCACTTACACCAAATATCTCTAAAGGTTTTCCTAAACTCCCTCCACAACAACTAGGTATAGCCCACATTGAAATCCCACAATACCATCGAATACCAATGATCCAACTACTCTTTCGGATTATCCATCCACTCTTTGATACTTCTACATCACAACTCCAATATAGGTGAAATATTTCCTAATCGTCCTTGGGAGATTTCGAAAAGGTTCTTGTAGATATCTACTTGGAATGTATGCTTCAACTTTCCCATTTAAATAGTCTTGTTTGATAAATTCCTCGTAGCATAGCACATCAAAAGGCATGCGTTTAGACCACCTTTCACCATGTGGATGGATCTTCGTTACAACTCTGCATGGATCCTATTGAAACTTTGCGCAAAATGTTCCTCCAGTTTCAGGTTGAATCCTTGGATTTTCTTACAAAAGAACATGCATCCGACCTATTCAAAAGATGCTATGACATCCATATCTTCATTTACCAATGTCAAGCTTTGAGGTTCGAGCCCCACATTTCTATCACTTTGTGCCCCTTTCCTTATGTTCTGGGATGTTTCCATGGTGAAATGAGTGTTTGTTTTGTGTGTGAAGTGGATTTAGGATAGACCCAAATCTATAATCTTGATTTACTTGGGTTTGTGACACAACTAATGGCAATCGAATTCCTCACAGTGAGAAACTCAGGGCTTGCAGGGAAAATTACAGATAGTGCATAAAATGGGTTAGTGAATAGAATACATACAAATAAACTGGAATTATAGTTGGACGTGCAAGAGATGCAATAATGATAGGGGACACTGAATCCATGGTGACTAGAAGTTTCAAGGTAGGCCCAACATTTGCACAGCACATACACGTGATGGGTACACTTTGATGTGTGTAAAGTACAACTGATAGGAGCTGTAGAGTATACGTGATATGAGCACCGTGATTTAGTTTCTCATCCTCTATGACTTCATAATGATATGATGATGGTCATTGCATATGTCGACGTGACTCCTATTTTAAAAAATTTCCTCGACCTTTGGCACGTAAAACCTCCTCTTCTGATAAGACGCGAATTTTTGGGAAAAGACCTTTACCACTTACACATGTTTGATTCTGATGTCCCTTCCCTACTCCAAGGGCAAACTAACCACTTGATGACTTCGACCCATTCATTGTTTGGTACATGACCTCACATGATTTAACACATGGACCATGACTCTACTAAGACTCACTCTAACTGAAAAATGACGATGCTAACAAGCTTGATGATAGTAGGGAGATTAATTCTCCTGTCTATAACCCTATTTTGATGCTAACTCTGACATCCTATGGTTCTTAAAGTGACTTACATGGTCAGTGAAAATATCTCTCAGAACCCAAAACCTAGCAATAACCTAATTGAAAACTAAAGTTGTGGTGATTTCACCATCATTCGTAAATGTCGACATGGATTCGACCCACTTAGTGAAGTAGTCCATGACCACTATGATGTAACGATGACCCCTAGAGGAATCTGGGTGGCATGTCATAAAATGGGAAATATGGGAGCAGGGTGCGTGTGCATCATCTTTGTAAAAACCTGACAAGGATGGAATTTATTGACCACCTCAACACAATCCTTGAATATTGTATACCAAAAATAACCTGCGAGCAAAATCTTCTAGGATGTTTCCAACCTTGATATATGACCACCACATGCTCCACCACGATAGTGATTTAAAACTACCTCTGCCTCTTCATGAGTGAGGCAGCGATGAAGGATCGAGTCTACCCATCGTCGATACAATGTGTCGACGATAATGAGATAGTTTTTATCCATATGACGAACCCATCATCTCTCATCTCGTGAATAGTAAGGGGGAAACCTAAAAGTATGGATATATACAAGGATATCCCCATACCAAGGGCTAGATGAAGATATGAGGAAGATGTTCTCATCAAGGAATGAGTCAATGACCTCACCCTCCTCATTCTTAACCGAAAACTCCAACATTAATTCAACAAAGACGAAATATTTATTAGATTTTGTTGAGGAAAAATCCAAGTCAAATTCTTGGAGCACCACAATCCATTTGATGTACTTTTCAAAAATAATTAACCGAGTCAAAACATATTGAAATGGATTAACAATGACAACAATTGTTGTCTTGCACAAAAACATTTAATGATGAAGATGTTGAGCAACATTAAATGCTTCCAAGCCCAGTTTCGCGACATGAGAGTACTTAATTTAGAGACCCAACAAAGAGAGACTCAAGTAGTAGATATTGTTCTCTTGGATCCCAACATCTTCTTGAACCAGAACCATTCCAATTGAGGATTTGAATGTCCCCAAATATAAAAAAAAATATCGATGATAATCAGGGGGACTCAACAAAGGATTTGAAACCAAATCATTCTTTAGTGTGTCTAAATAATGTTCAATTGCTTCATCCAAATAGAATGGGACCCCTTTTTTTCAACTGGTGTCTGAATCCTTTCATGATATTCACATAGTTAGGTACAAATTGTCTAAGAAATTATCCTTTCCTTGTAGGATTTTCAGTTGTCTTATTGTATGGGAGGGAGGAAATTGTGTGATTTTCTCAACCTTTAAGGGGTCAACCATGATCCGTTTCGTTGAAACGATGAATCCAAAAAATGTCCATAAGTCACGCAAAACATGCACTTATGTGGGTTCAATCAGATTTGGTAGTAACGAAATAATTCAAAAATAAGGTGGAGGTGTAACAAATGTTGAGATGTTTTTCATGAATGAGTCGTAAGATCATCCAAACAGGCCTCCACTATGTGCTTCAAATCAGAATTGGAAGCCATAATGGGGACTCTCTTAGTTTGGGTCATTTTGTTAGGGTTTCTTTCTTCCTCTTTCTTTTTGTGATTTTCTGTGTTTTCCATATTTCTTTTTTAAATATTTTGACTCTTTCATTTGAATAAAGTTCATAATGCATTATGTTCTTAAGTACTTTGATTTTGGAGTCTATCATAAACACCATTCAAGTTTCATCCATGCATTTTTTTGAGTAAAAACAACCCATAAAATGAATGATTAAATAAAACTTTATTAGACATATTCACCTTTATAGGGTACACAAACAAGTTCAAGCTAGGGCCTTGGTTTAGGGTGGAGAATAAATTTATACAAGGTGACACAAAAAATGTAGGATTATGACCTAGGGAGTCGATAAATCCAACCATCATATACATATAGATGGGATCCTCCTTTAACATAGGAGCTAAATACAAGGTCAAGTGAAGTAGAGTCGAGGAGAGACCCATCTATATCTTAACTAAGCATAGCGAAAAGATCATATATCAAGGGTTTCGTTAGTACCCATACCTCCATGAGAGGTGGTGATTTCTCCTCACAAGGTATTTCATTGGGGGGTACCCCTCTCCAAGGATGGTGGAATCCCATGCAAAGGATGTTGCAAAGGGGAAAACCCTTTCTTGATCAATTTAACTCCATGCCTATAGTCTTTCCTTCGCAAGGGGGATCCGCTGGGGGAAACCCTTGTTTTTATTTAGGAAACTAGATGGGTGGAGGTTTTCCTCCATCCAACTAGGGTCAAAAAGGTTTTATCCCAAGTCTTGGTCCTTCAATGAACTCTTTCTAGCAATCTGGTGCCAATTACAATATAGGGTCCTCCTTTTAGGCTACTAATCAGTCAATCTCATGGCCTAGGCTACCATTTCTATCAATGTTTCATTTTCCAAACCTATCCACGTTGATGAATGAACCTATTCATCATGATCCTAGTTGGCCCATGGTCCCAACCAAGTTACCTTCAAATATACCCAAATTCGAAGGAAAAAGTGGTGAATATCTATAGGACCACGTGACGACATTCCATTTGTGGTGTTCGTCTAATTCGTTGAATAACAACTCGATTTGGTTGTGTATGTTCCAATGCACTCTCACTAGAGGTGTCACAAAGTGGTAGATATAAATATAAAGGGTGAGATATGGCATTTTTGGTGACTTATCCTTAGTGTTCCTCAACCACTTCCAAATCCTTGTTCGGTATGATGCTCGTACAAAATTGCTATTCAAATTTGAATAGGACAAGGCTATGCACATTTCTGATCACATTTGGGAATGGAGGAGATAAAAGATCTTGATTAAAGTAATGATTCCACCAAATTTTCTCCTTGGGAGATTCCTGAAATCTTTACTCTCGTATATTTGAAAGGATGTTGCAACTTTGATAGTATTTTCGAAAGAGAAAGAGATTTTTAGAGTGAAATAGTTAGATATTATTTACTTTGAATCTGACATGCTCTATGATATTATTCTATATGTGTCAAGGTATACTCTCGACTTGGAAAATACAAATTCATCTCCACTTGTCGATGGAATTATGGGGTCCACGCAAAGTAAAGGTGCATATTTGGTCACGAACCAGATGTAGAACTTGGCTATCCAACATCCTTCAATTGGTCTAGCCCTTGTCTTTACTACCCAATCCATTCATTCATTGGATGTACATTGTGTTCACTTGAAGACTCAAAAGGTCCCTCAATATCCTGATGATAAGAAAGGAAAGGGAAAGAAAGGTGATGGGGGAAATAATAAAAAATATGATAATAATGTTGAGAGGGAAAAAGATGAAAAAAGGAAGGTGAAGTTCCCTTATAATATTTGTGGGGATGATCATATTAAACATTAGTGCCCACAAATGGAAGAATCCCAACACCTTATGAAGTTGAAACAACAACATCAACCCTCTGTGTTGAAAAACCCTTTCCCATAAGGGAAAAACTTGCGGGGTGGTTCTTCCAATATAAACCATCTTACGGGCACATCAAGTGCACCCTAGACATACGAATACAAAGGAGTCCTGAGTATGCTCATTCATAAGAAGATAGAGATAATTGACTTATCGACCATAAATCATGATTATAATAATCGAGAGTCGACAAAAAAAGGAAAAAAGGCTTCAAAGTATCAAGAACCTATACACAGAGAAAATTGAGAAAGAGACAACATCGTGCATACCTAATTGTGTATATAAATGGAAAACACAAAACCATAATGCGATAGCCACCCCCAACTACTCTATCATCAAAGACTTGGCTCAAAAACCGTGTGCAATTTTTGCTTGGGAATTACTCCAAAGTTGCCCTGCATATCGTGCTGTGTTGTTGTCTACAATAGGAGCCATTGATTGTTCTAGTCAACTCGTGATGAAGTTTCATGTCAATGATGTCAAGCCTCATCTTCCATATCATGTGGCCTTCCAGAAAAATTTCATTTCTAATAATCTTCTTATCAAGAGGACCATCATTGATGAAGAGGCTTCAATGTGTGTATTGTCCTTGTCCTGTTGGCAAGATATTGGTTCTCCAAAGATTACCCCTTCCCTAAATATCTTGACTACTTTTGATGGACTATTTTTCTGACCCCATGGTATTATTTCTTCTTATCCTATCAGGTTAGGAAGAAAATCTTTCTATGTAGAGGTTGACTTAGTCGATGTGCTTCTCGACTATAATTATTTACTTGGGAGGAGTTGGTGTTACGCCACGAAAATTGTCGTCTCATCGGTGTTTCACATCATATGCTTTCCCCATGAGGGAATAATAGTAACCATAAACTAGATGGATTCCAACCTTTTCGAGGCCACAGATAATATAGGATCCACAATTTTATGGATTGAAAACTCTTAGACGACAAATGAGGGTATCGGTTGTGGGATGTATCCTTCTCTCATGGGATCTTTTAATTCTTTTCATGCTAATTTCGTATATACGTGCCACCTTGGCCGACTATCAAAAGACGAGTCCATTGACTTTCACTTCAAGAGTCTCTTCATTTATAACATCATATTTATATGATCCTTGGATGCTACCCTTGTTTTGTGATGTGAGTAAACACCATTTTTACATTAGGATGATCGAACCTTTGTCTATAGCTAAGGTCTCTTACCAATATATTCAATAGGTCACTACAGACCCATATCAAAACCTTTCATTGATGGAGGAGGATGATCCTTTTCCATATCCTATTTGAGCTCAAAATTATTCAAATTATCAATACTTTCTTGACAATATATTTCCCTGAGATGAAGTTATCATTGAGGAAATGACTGGAGATGAAAGGTTATGGGAGGATATATAACACATATCATATTTCTTCCCCGATATCTGTTATATGGAAAATGGAGAATTTAAGTCATTCGTGAGTACGATTTTTGATCGTGCAGTGATCCCCTTTGTCGGGAATGGTGTTTATGCAGAGGGGGATAGGGGAAATATATTGTAATTTGTCTTGATTAACATTTATAATAACCTTGACATCATTGAAAATGTATTCATTAGAGCGAAGTTCTCTCAAGACAAGATTTGTCGGTATATAGTGCTATTTAAAGAGTTTTGAGATGTGTTTTCTTGGTCGTATGAGGAAATTCCTCGCATAGATCCTCATATAGTTCAACACGAGCTTTGAACTTATGAGAATGTCAAACAAGTTTGAAAAAATATGCGACCAATTAATCCTAGGAAGGAAACAACGATCAAAGCCGAGGTAGGGAAGTTGTTGAAAGTCGAGTTCATCTATCTAGCTCCTTTGACAAAATGGGTTACCAACCAAGCTTTGGTTGATAAGAAGCAAGGCATTATTCACGTTTGTATGGATTTTCAGGACTTGAATAAAGCTTGTCCAAAAGACAACTTCCCAATACCATTTATCAACAATATTTTAGATGAGTGCGCAGGAAGTGAAATCATTTCATTTATGCATGGTTTTTCAGGTTATAACCAGATTTAGATCTAACTGGAAGACCAACAAAAGACATATTTCATATTTATGTGGGGAAATTTATCTTATAAGAAGATTCCTTTCAGCCTTAAAAACATTGGTGCCACCTTTCAACGGGCCATGATGTTTTCCTTCCATGATTTGAAGCACATAGTGGAGGCCTATTTGGATGATCTTATGGATCATTCACAAAAAAGAGCTCAACATCTGTTACACCTCCACCTTCTTTTTTAAAGGTGTCATTACTACCAAATCTGATTGAATCCGCATAAGTGCATATTTTGTGTGATTTATGGACATGTTTTGTGAATCATCGTTTCACCGAAAGGGATCATGGTTGACCCCTTAAATGTTGAGGCAATCACTCAGTTTCCTCCCCCGTGTACAATATGGCAACTTGAAAGCCTACAGGGAAAGGAGAATTTCCTTCGACGATTTGTACCTAACTATGCCAATATCATGAAAGGATTCATGCATCTTTTCAAAGAATGGGTCCAATTATGTTGGGATGAAGCATCTCAATTCTCCTTCAATTAATTGAAGAAGGATTTGGTTTGAACTCCTTTGATGATTCCCCTTGATTATAATCTATATTTTTTCTTATATTTGGCAGCTACCAAATCCTATGGTTCTGGTTCAAGAAGATGGTGAGCTCCAATATCACATTATCTACTACTTGAGTTAGGCTTTGTTGGGTCTTGAGCTTAAGTACTCTTATGTCAAGGAACTGGCCTTTGAAAAAATTCATGTTGTTCAATGTCTTCGTCATTACATTTGGTTACTCAAGACAACTGTCACCGTCATTGTTGATCCATTTCAATTTGTTTTGACTTGGCTAATTTTCATCAGGAAGTAGAACAAATGGATTGTGGTGCTTCAAGAATTCGAATTGGATTTTTCCTTAGTGAAATCTAAGAAATCTTTGATTTTCGCCGAATTAATGTTGAAGTTTCTAGTTGAGAATGAGGAGGGTGAGGTCATCGACTCATTCCCTGATGAGCACATATTCCTCTTCTCTTCATATAACCCTTGGTATGGAGATATCCTTATATATATATATATATATCGATACTTTGAAGTTTCCCCCGCACTATTCATGAGATGAGAGACAACATGTTCATCATATGGATAAAAATATCTCATTATCACTTCCACATTGTATCAACGAGGGGTGGACTTGATCCTCCATCACAACCTCACTCATGAATATGTAGAAGTAGTTTTAAATGATTGTCATGGTGGAGAGTGTGGCAGTTATATATCAGGGTTGGAAACAATCCATAATATTTTGCGTGTTGGTTATTTCTGGCCTACGATATTTAAGGATTGTATTGAGGCGGTCAAGAAATTCCATCCTTGTCAAGTTTTTACAAATAATATGTGAGCACACAGTGCTCCAATGTTTCCCATCATTACTGTCAGCCCCTTCACCAAGTGGGGGGTATATTTTATGACATGCCACCCAAATTCCTCTAGGGGTCATCATTACATCATAGTGCTCATGGAATAATTCACTAATTGGGATGAATACATGCCAAAATTTGCGAATGATGGTGAAACTTCCACACTTTTCATTTTCAATTAGGTTATTGCTAGGTTCAGGGTTCCAATAGAGATAGTCACTGAACATAGAAGTCACTTTTAGAACCGCATGATGTCAGAGTTAACATCAAAAATAGGTTTTAGATAGGAGCACTTGTCTCCCTACTATCCTCAAGCTAATAGTCAAGTTGAAGTCATTAATAAATCCTTAAAAATGATATTGAGAAGGACAATTAACTCCACTAGATCAAATTGGAATTTGATGCTATATCAGGCATTATAGGATTACTATACCTTAGTTAAGACCGCAATTAGATTCTTTCCTTTTCAACTTGTCCATGGAGTTGAATAAGTATTTCCTAATGAGTGTGAAATGTCTTCGCTCAAAATAGATGTCGATCTCCTCCTAGATACAAATCAAGTCGAAGAAAGTATCATTTACCTTGAACAACTTGATGAGAAACATTGATATGAGGCAATGAAAAATGAAGCACATGATAAAATGTTCAAGTCTCAGTATCAAAAGTTTTTTCATCATAGGGTGTTCTCTAAAGGATACATTGTCTTAGTTTATGACCAAGACAAGGATTTTGTGGGGGAAGGTAAGTTAAACCCCTTGTGCAATGATCCATATATCATGCTAGAAAAAGAATCTTATGAGAGAGAATATTACGAGGGGAATGTGTTGTCAGAGCCCATAAATGGTCTCTACCTTAAAAATCACTACACTTCAGCCTCACGTCTCATGTACTAGTCCTTTTGTAAATACTGTTTATTTTTCTACATAAATTTACTTTGAAGTTTCACATTTTTTTGCGTTAATGATTATTGTGTGATTTTGTTGTGTGGAAGATGCTCGATTAATTATTATTTTATATTGGCTACACAGATGATGCTAGTTTCCATTCTCGAAACTTGGCTTCCACGGCTTAGGTGATGTATTCACCTACTAGCCAGCTAGCGTCTGTTGGAGTTCTGTGTCTCTGAGAAAATACGAATAACGTTTCCAAATATAGCACTATTATCGATATTTTACGAGATGCTTTGTTGAATGGAATTCAATGCCTTCAAATGTTTCTAGATTCTTAGTTGATGGTCTCACAATTGAATGGTCTATACCAGGTCCGTGATTCGATCTTATTGTGGCGTTTCCTTACGACACGTCTTTTTGAACGATCATTTGAATTCATTACTTATGAGCATGCTCCTAGTCGTGCTATTCTAGTATTTGATGCCTACTTTAATTATATTTTAGATTGGCATTTGTCTCATTAATCACATAAGAACACATTTCACGCATCTAAATATTTATCATTTGCAAGTAAAACTGCAAAAATAATGCATAAAAACAAATATATATATATATATATATATATATATATATATGTATATGTATATGTATATGTATATGTATAT
>ML779603.1:581085-597401 GCA_009831015.1 Picea engelmannii | reverse complement strand
GGCATGAAAGTAATTCTTTGTTACCTGTCATGTGATTGCTGCATCCACTGTCCAACAACCAGAGATCTTTAGGTTGTTGTTCAGTTTTGTGGCATGAGAGAAACATACCTCTTGAGGTGTCTCCAGTATGATTTGACACATGTTCTCTACCTGAGAGATGATCTTCCTGCTTCTTCCTGCATTCAGATTCATAACGCCCATACTTTTTGTAGTAATAGCATTGTATGCTCGATTTGTCATTTGATCTTCTCCCTCTGCCTCTTTGAGGATGGACATTCTGATGTTGACTTTGTTGTTGATTTCTTTGAGCTTGGAAATTCTGATTTGGATATTGTTGTCTGTTCCCTCCACTGGTATGAGGGTTACCTTGATTGTTCCCTCTTCCTCTGCCTTTCCCTCTTCTGAATGAGAACTGAGTTTGGAAGGCATTGGAGATTGACTCATCTGTGAGATGTAGTCTTGTCTCATGTGTCACCAGAGAACCAATTAGTTCATCTGTTGAGAATCTTGACAGATCCTTGGATTCAAGAATGGTTGTTACAACCATTTCAAATTTCCTGGGTAAACTTCTGAGAATTTTCTCAACTATTCATTGATCAGTGATGGTTTCACCAATCAGTCTAATCTGGTTCACGATTCCCATGACTCTGGTCATGAATTGATCCACTGTTTCAGACTCTGTCATCCTGAGAGTCTCAAATTGTGTTCACAAGGACTGCAGTTTAACTGTTTTTACCCTGTCATTTCCTTGGTAGGATGTTTTGAGGATGTCCCAGGCCTGTTTGGAAGTACCAACACCTGTGATTTTTGAGAATATTGAATCATCCACAGAGTTCTGTATCTAGAATTTTTCTTTATTTTCCTTGGTCCTCAGAGTTGCCTGAGCAATTCTCTGCACATTTGTCATGGCAGTGAGGGCTGCTGGATCTGGTTCTACATATCCAAGATCCACTGGTTCCCAGCACTCTTTTGCTTGCAAGAACGACCTCATTCATAGAGACCAAAATTCGTAATTATTTCCCAAAAGAATCGGACCCTGAGTTGGTCCTAGATTGCTAGACGATGCCATATATATAAAAAAACTTGCAGAAAAAATAGAGGGAAAAATTTGTATTTACCTCCGATCTCAGAAACGTCGATTTGTCGATGGCCGATGGGAGCTTATCGGGCTTGAATTGGCCCTTGGTTTTCTTGCAATGTGACCACGTGTCTTTCTTTTAAAGTGCTACGGGTTTTTCCCGTTTCTTTGGCCTACAAATCGCCAAAATGCGAAAAAATCGCCTTTGGACTTTTCAACGGTCCAGATCTACAGTGATCGGACGGTCCAGTTCATATCGAGATATCGCGAATCGCGATTTCGCGATTTCTGATGTCGAGGTTTTCTGTCTCCTCGATTCTGCGATCGCCAATTTTTCGATGACGCTGTCCTATCGAGACTTTTCCCGATGGCTCCGATTTACGAAACGCATCCTCAATAGATGGATGGTCGCGATCTCTCCTCGCGATTTCATGATATGTTATGTCCCAGACCTCTTGTCTCCAGGATCCGCGAAATGTCGAATCCTGAAAAACCGATGAAGTCGCTTATAGGGACTTTTCCCGAAAGATTCGATCTCTACCACACGTCCTGAACATATGGACGGCTAGGTTTGCATCGAGGATTTTACTGGAAAGAAACCCGAACACTCGTTCTCAGGTTTCCCAATTTCCCGAATCTCGATATGCCGATGGCCCTTTCCTCTTCGAGACTTTTTCCGAGTCCCCGGATTTGCGTCACACGTACAGGATAGATGGACAGTCCTGATGCGTCCTCGGGATATCGCGACATGCGATGCTCCAAATATCTGTCAACGTGAAACCCCGAATGCTGATACGCTGACAGTGCCCTTGATGTCCGCCATGTGTCCGGTAAAAAATGGACGACTGAGATCTTATCGGGATTTCGCGTATCGCGATTTCGTGAGTTGCGATGTCAAGTTTCTTTGACAACTTGAAACCCTGAATGTCGAAATGCCGATGGGCTAATCTGCTGCCACCTGTCCTGTGAGATGGACGACTGTGATCGTTTCGGGATTTCGCGATTTCTGCGTATCGGAGTTTTTGGAGAGCAGATTCTTTCGCTCCTCCAACTCTCGATTCCTGATTTTGCGATGGGATAGGATCTTTCCACATGTCTCTTGATCAGACGGTCAAGGTGACGTCGGTATTTCTCAAGTGAAAAATTCTCCTGTGCACTCCAAACGACTAACCATCGTGCACCTTCTTGCTTATCCAACGGTTGTCGGTCCTTTGCGCAAGATCTGACGGATGAACTGCGTTCGCCTTTTCTGTGCTCTCCTTCTTCCCTTCTGTACTGGTTTCCCGCCTCAGATATGATCGCAAGATGAATCTTGCAGTCACTATTCTTTGTGTGTTTAACGCAATCTTTCTCGAATTTAACGTAATTTTCTCCTGCGGAAAAAGAGATTCGTGAATCTTTCAAGGATTTGAAAGAATTTCACGAATTCTTCGTTCTGAGCTTCAATCTTTAACAGATGTGAGGGAAATTTATGATTTCTTTAAATTTTCTCGCCTCCTCCAGCTTTTCTTCGTCAATCTTTGATGATTCTTGAAAAGATTACAAGAATCTTTACTGTTTCTTCTTCTGCGTTCTCTTCGTCCAGGATCTTTCAAGCGTTGTACACTCTGCTTCCTCCGCAAGCTTCTTACGATGATCTTTAAAGAGTATTGCAGACAACTTTCCAAGCCTTGTGAAAAACCTGTGTCGCGTGCTCTCAAGATGTGTGTAAGCTCTGCGTTGTGAGGATCATGTTTCTCTCCCAACTGTGTGAAGAGGCTTAATGCTGAAGCTCTGATACGATGATAAATTGTGGAGCAAAGAGAAATGCAGAGAGAAAGAATAGAACAGTATATTGAAATGTTATGAAGAAGTACAGAACTCAGAAGATCATTACAATGTAATATGGTTGAGCTATATATGCTCAAGCAAGACAAAATTAGAAAGTACAACTGTCCAGTACAACTGGCAGTGTATGGTCATACTGTTGAGGGTACAATATATTTAACAACTTCAAGGTATCACTTTTTATAGATTTTTGAAGCGTATTTTACCACATTTTACCTGCTACAGCTCTGGATTGTAACTTAAAGTTCTTTTCTTTGACAATAGGACACTTGTTACCCTATAAAATTTTCCAACCTACGAGCTATGGGAAATTTGAGGCAATCATCGAATGAAGCATTAATGAAAAGCGTGAATAAATTAATGTTTTAATGTATCACATTTGTTCCAGTGAGATACATTAAAGGGTTGGTTGCATTAAATTAATATATAATCGAAGTGCGAAAATAGATTCTTTGATTTCTAACATAGCATAATTACTAAATTGAAAATCTACAGTAAAACCTTATTAGCGTAAAACCTTATTTTTCATGTTTCGATACTCATAGAAACCAAAAAAAGCACCCACAATCTTATTTATTACAAATTGATAAGCTCTTAGATTTCGGTAATCTACACCGATATAAAGTTTGTCCACGTTCTGTAAATTATGTTTTCTCTACATCGTTAGATTTACAATGTATAATCCAAGCCAATTCTTACCTGTAAATTTGAAAGAGTTTTCAACTTGGTTCATTTGTGACTTTAAACTGTTGTTTCTAGAATGGTCGACAAGAATTAATAATAAACTTTATAAAAGGTTCAAATGATGAATTCTATAATGATATCTTTTTAGACCAAAAGAAGGATCCAAGTTCACTCCACAAATCAATTGGATATCCATGTTGAAAATGGTGTTGTTGAGGCTTGTGTATTTGTCATTAAGTTATGGTAGTGTTGTTCCAAAAATTACAGAATTCAATTATCACCGCTTAAATATCCGTCTAACAATCATATTATTGTTTTGGATTCAAAAGTGGAGTTTGTTGTTGAAAATGTGTTGTCATTGATGTTAAGTAGAAACTTCCTTTTGTATGCCTCATTGTGTTGATGAGCCTTTGTATGCAAACATGCAAGAAATCAAGGAATAATATCTCACAGAAAGGAATAGACGAAGTTGGAAGTACGTGATTTCCTATGATCTATTTGATGCTTGTTTTTTACAAAAATGAGGAGGTAAAGAGACCTAGAGAAGAGTGATCTGAATTGGAAATACATCCCTATGGAATCTTTTTTGTT
Source organism: Picea engelmannii (assembly GCA_009831015.1). NCBI lineage: Eukaryota > Viridiplantae > Streptophyta > Pinopsida > Pinales > Pinaceae > Picea > Picea engelmannii. The sequence goes on along the minus strand of ML779603.1, from coordinate 593,221 downwards.
GTAGAGAAATCTACAAATGATCGAAGAAATGGTGAAGTCAATATATCCCACATTCTTTGGGAAAACCATGTTCAAAGAGTTTATATTCCAAAATATCTTTTAATTAATTCTAATATGAATAGAAGAGATGTGGAATTATTCTCAAGACATTAGTTTTTGGAAGGAGAACAAAGCACCATGAGATCAAAATATTGGGGTCTGATACTTGGTGGGATAGCATCAAAATATTGGGGTCTGATACTTGGTGGGATAGCTCAGCCCATGAGATCAAAATATTGGGGTCTGATACTTGGTGAGATAGCTCATCCATGTCAGTGCCATGATAGAAACCTCATCAGCTCCATGTGTCCATCCAAATGAATTCCACATAAGAGTAAGCCCACGTTAGTGATACCATGATAAATGACATGTGTCGGGACACATGTTGATGCCATGGCATCCATTACAAAAGAAGACGTCCACATGGAATCCTCCTCATCTACAGCATTAGTGCAAGAAATCTTGAAAAATGACTAAGTATCAAGACTTTGTGTGAGCACGACAAAGAATTAGAAGTATATATACGAAGAAATTTCATAGACCCACGGTGAAATATTGAAAAATGACTAAGTACCAAAAATTGGGTGGATAGAGAAGTGTCGAAAAACAACTAAGTGTGAGAATCGATTGGACGAATATGTAGAGAAGAAGTGAATAGAGGATGAGCCCACGGTAAGAAGAAAAATCAACTAAGTATGGAGAGTTGTCGGATATGTAGAAACCTTAAAAAATGACTAAGTATGGAGAATTGGTCAGATGGACGTGAGCACAGTGGAGAATTGGAGATATGTGAAAAGGTGTCGCAAACCCAAAGACCTGCAGTGAAACCTTGAATAATTGGCTAAGTAAATGAGTGTCATAGGGAAAGAAACTAGTTTCAAGCTCATCAAATATTCCTATGCAAAATAAGGTCTAGGAAAGGTGTGTAGGATATGGACAATTATTAGCATGTTTCCTCTAATGATAAGGTTTTGAGATGAAGAAGAAATAGATGCAAAGGAGATAAATTGAAAATAATGCATAAGTAATAGGCAAATAATGGTGAATTGTAGTGGGCATTAGGATCAAAATCACAACCAACAATACGCAATGAAACAATACAAATCAAAACATGCATGTGGGAGCCTCGTAAGGGATGTGAGAATTGATTTTAGAAGAAGTCATGTAGTGTCAATGCAAAGTCATGGTGAGGCTAAGAGCACTCACAATCCTATGGAAAACTTCAACATGGATGAAACAATGCCAAGAAAGGTGCTAAATAGGGCACCTATGATTGGTAGGATCTACCATGCAAATTACAAAATTTATAAACAACAAAGAAGTCTTAGTGTCACAACTGGGTGGGGTTAATCCTAAGGTAAAATTGAAACAAGAAATTAATAATACAAAATGCATGGTGGAAAACCTAACCCAGATGTCAATACCAATTTTGTTACTTGTCACTACAAATCAAATTATAAAAAAATGATGTGAGAATGCCACCAAATAAACTTGAAAGTTTTTTCATACCTGTAAAAATACCAACACAATATTGAATGATAATTTTAGGCATTACTTCTGACAAAACCGACTCATAAAAATGAACAAGATGCATTATAAGATATAGGCAAGTGGCTAAAAATCTAATAAATAACTAAAAAAATGTAATGTTACCATGGCATTTGGAATTTTTATCCAACTCTTGTTTTTATCTCAAAAACACCCCCAAACTTTACGCATGTAATCTAGAATATTGCACCATTGGTTTTTGACTTCATCAATTCCAAGTAACTCCTCTCTTGCCCATCATTTTCCTCCATTTTTTTTTTCCAATTTTCATCCTATGGGGACCCCTATGAGTGAGCTAAATGTGCACCCATGCCTTTCGTTCACAGGTGTTACTTTTTGTAGTTCGGATAGGTATTTCTATAAGGGTGTCTACTTGCAGAAATCGTCATTAAATATGTCCTATACTTTTCCTAGAATTCGCTTTATTAATTTATTAATAAAGTGAATGTATTTTTATAAAGTAACTTTTAATTAATAAAGTGACTAAGTTAAAGTCACTTAATGATTTAATTAAAAGAGAGTAGTTGATCCTATAATCTAGTATTGACTATTGAGATTTGGTAAATCACTCAAGAAAAAAGACAAAGAGGGTAAAGGAAAAGACACAATGATTTTTCATTTCACAAGTCAAGTGAGATGAAGAGGAAAAATGAGATCTGATTTTTTAGCTTGGTAAGAAAAGAAAAACAATAGCACGATTCCCAAGGTAGGTTTCACACTTATCGAGGTAGTACATAAATTGAGGTAGCATGTCTTTTGAGGAAACATAGATTTCAGGGTAGAAAGTCTTTTGAGGCAACATGGTATTTGAGGTAGAACATATTTTGAGGCAGTATGGTTTTAGAGACAACACGTCTTTTGAGGTAGAACATATTTCAATGCAACATGTATTTCGAGGTGGCATATCTTTAAAGGAAACTACATTTATTGCAGTAGGTACAGATTTGTACAAATATGTATGGACAACCTCGGTTATTAGAAGCACACAAATTGAAGCAACATTGTGGTTCAGGTTTCTTGATTTGGTTTGTGGTTTTATTTTGTTCGAGTCATTTTCCCTGTGAAGGGAGCTCTTGTAAGTTCTAATGTTATTTTATGAAGAACCGATTTGGAAGAGTAGAAAAATTATTGTGTATTGTGTGATTACTTTTCTCATTTTTGTGTGATTATTGTGTATCAAAGTTCTTTCTCTGAGAGAAAAACATATCTATTGTATTTAGTGCAAATCTCTCTAGCAGGTTAAAGGGAAGAGAAAATCTATTGTGCTCGGTGCAAATCTATTTAGCAGGTTAAAGGATAGAGAATATATATTTTATTTAGTTTATATCATCCATGTTAGTAACTAGTGTGAAGTTTGAGGATCAACTATATGGGGATTCAAATTGTTTTCCTTGGAAAGCAAGAATGTCAATGATCTTGAAAGAACAAGATTTGTGGGAAGTCATGACCGACCCTCCTCCAACTCCAATGCATACCTCAGGGGGTATGGCAGTAGTGGTAGACCCAACAATGTAGGTAGCATGGGATAAGAAGCATATAAAGGTGAAAAGGGTGATCCTTGAGGCCATCAAGGATCATCTAATCCCACATGTTGACCATATCTAAGAAGATACTGAATTCCCTTGTGTCACTCTTTCAAAGTGAAAATATGAGTCAAAAGATGATCTTCAAAACCAAACTTGGAGAATGTCAAATGTCCATCTAAAAAAATATAAATAACTACCTCATGAGCATCAAATATATCTGTGACCATCTTGAAACTGTAGGAGAAATAATACTTGATGTAGAATTAATGAATGTTGCTCATAATGGGTTTTTCAATGCTTGGGAACCATTCATCATGGGAATCTGTGCCAAAGATAAACTCCCTAATGGAGAGACTTTGGGATGTCTTCACTCAGGAGGATACTTGTAAATATTCCATATATGGAAAGAATGGAGTGGGTGCAACAAATGAAAACTTGGCCTTGGTTACCAAAACCATGAAAGGCAAAGAAAAAGTTTCCAACAAGGGTAAAATTTAGGGAGAGGGACAACAATATGGGTAGAAGAGAGATATGAGAAAGATCAAATGTTATATATTCCATAAGAATGGCCACTTCACTTATCAGTGTCCAAAGATAAATAAAGGAAAATGAATGTCACAAAAACAATTGCAATGACTCCAGAGACACAGTTGAGTAAACTTGCATCCAAGTTCGAGAATGATTATGCATTCGTGTCTTTCCTTTCTACCAGAACTACTCCTAGCGGTGCATGGTAATTGGAAAGTGGTGAATCCTGCAACATGATAGAGGCTAGAGATATTTTTAGTAGTCTTTTAGAGGATAACTCATATCTACACATACATCTTGGCGATAGCATGTATGTAGTGCGAGGTCAGGGGACAATGCAGTTCCATCTTAAGTTAGGGAGTTACTTTAATGCGAAGGAGGTATTCTATGTACCTATCCTAAAGAAGAACCTATTTTTCATCTCAGTCATGGATGAGAAAGGTTATGATGTGAACTTCTAGAAGGGGAAGGTGTTCATTCACCCATAGGGAGCCAGTCTAGATACTATTATGAGGATTGGAGTTCAGGATGGAAACCTTTATATACTTCAAGGCCAACCTACGTAGGCATTTTTACACACCAGTGAGATCTTGTGAAATATGTGGCATATAAGGAAGTTCCATTTCCATCACAAATCCCTACCATTACTGAGGAATATTGTTACTAGGCTTCAACAATTCAGTATGGACCAATAGGGGGTGTGAAAAGGTTTTTCACTTGGAAAGAATGCCAAGTCATAATTTCCTAATAGTGGGAATCAATCCAAGGGAATCTTGGATTTGATACATTCAAAAATTGGAGGGTATATATCAGTATCTTTAGTGAAGGGCACATCCTACTATGTGATCTTCACTGATGACTTCTCCAGGAAGACCTGGATCTAATTCATGAAGACCAAATATGAGGTCTTCAGTCACTTCTGAGATTTTAGAGCTTCGGTGGAGAACATGATAGGAAGGAATATCAAAGTATTGAGGAAATTTAACATGAGTGATTTTACCTTTACAAAATTCAATTATTTCTGTAAGGAGGCATATATCAATAGGGAGAATATAATGGCCCTCAACCCGCAACAGAATGGGGTTGCAGAGAGGAAAAATAGGTCTATCATCAATGTGGTGAAGTCCATGATGCATGAATACATTTTTCCTATATTTTTGTGGGTAGAGGTATGAAATACAACTATGTATTTGTACAATAGGATCCCACACTAGATACTAGAGGGTAAAACATCGAAGGAGGCATTCATAGGAAACATACTTAAGATAAGATATCTCAAGATTTTTAGTTATCTAGCCTACATCCACATTCGTGTGGAGAATAGGAAAAAGTTTGATCCCTCAAGGGAGAGGGTCATTTTGGTGGGGTATAGTGAGGATTTGAAGGACTATAGAGTGTTCTTGTCTAATTAGTGAAAGATAATGGTGATTTGAGATGTCAAGTTCAAGGATAAATTGACATCTAGGAAATATCAAGACCTACGATGAGTTGCAAAGGGTCCACAAGAGGTGGGGCCAAAGGATGAGTGAAGAGAAGAGACTTCTAGTGTAGGGTGCCAGGATATAGTAGAGGTGGAGGAGAAATAATCCCCTTCGACTTTAGCTAGGAGGACCACGTAGTTTTAGCATACCTTGAGGGATGATTGGGAGCATGTTGAGCCTCTCAGGTCCACATTCAGAGAGAGAAGAACTCCATGTAAATTTCCACAGTATATGGCTTTTATGACCAACATCATATAATCAAAGAACTCCATCTTTGAGGAAGCATCCAACCAACAGGTGTGGAGAGATGCCATGGTGGAGGAGCACAACTCCATCATGAGGAATAATGTTAGGGAGATTATGTAAAGACCAGAGGGGAAGTTAGTTGTGACTTCCAAGTGGCCTTACAAGGTAAATCATGTATCATATGGTAGTGTGGATATTTACAAGGCCATATTTATGGCTTGTGGGTTTTCTCAGAGATAGGGAGTACACTACGAGGATATGTTTTCTCCTATATCCATATACTCCTCTATTTGAGTAGTTATCTCTATATATTATGATATGGGATGGATCATCCATAATATGGATGTGAATACCACCTTCCGCAATGGAATCATTGAGGAAGAGGTCTGCATTGAGCGACCAAAGGGGTTTCATGTCAATGACATGGAGAGAAATGTATGCAGACTTAAGAAATCCCTGTATGGACTCGAACAAACACCTAGGGCTTGGTACTCTAGGATCAACAGTTATCTGCAACGCATGATATTCAACAAGAGTGAGGTATATCCCAACCTATACTTCTTGTTGGTTAGATATGATATCCTCATCTTGGTGTTGTATGTGGATGATCTCATTCTAGCTCATTGATGTATCGAGTCAACACTCGATCAAATATATATTTTTCTCTTAACATGATCCAGATGGATATCAATGGCCACCCACCTTTTCCAACTGGCTCAAAACAATTTTTTGGCATTTTTGGTAATTTACTATTTTTAGCAGTTTTTCGGGTCCTGAACTTCTAGATCCATTTTGAGGCCCTAAACGACATTTTTTGGGAAAACGGGGAGAAACACAGAATAAATTTTGATGTTTCTCACACAAAAGTTGTATTCCTCAGATAGATGTTTCTAACGGTGTATCGATCACGCCAAACAAAGATCGTATGCAAAATTTATGCCCCTCGGAAGTTGACGTATCAACTACCCCCATCAAGGCCCGTAAACCTTCTGTCTTTTCATCTTCCGGGGTTAGGGTTTTGGATTTTCATTATGTTAAAAAGGCCCTTAGAGCCTCATTTTAAATATCATCTTCTTGCGAATGCGAGTATCCGTCACATCTCGTCTCAGAGATAAGTTGCCACCATTCTAGCGAGTCTTTCACTCTGTATTTTTACAGTTTCTATACATTTATTTCATTAATATAAATCATGTATTACTATATCTCTATGTTTATGGTTGCATATATGATACATTTATGTTATATTATTGGATATATGTGATATCTCTGTGCATTTATTTATTATATCTCCGCTCTCATTTCATGCCGAAAATAATCCAGATCAGTGGTATCATAGCAGGTTGTTCTTAATCATTTTTTCAGTGCATGTCCCCGACGAGGTTTGATTATATCAAGTTGGGTCTCAAGCTTGTCTCTCTTGAAGACAATATCTATCGCACACCCAATAAACCCTCAATGGCGGAAGAAAATAAAAACGCAGACGATCCTATCAATCGGTTGCTTGAGCAAGCTCTCACGTGACAGAGGGACGAAATGATGGATAATTTTTCCCACATCCTTCAACGCCTATTGATAGAAACAGGTGCATCTTCATCAAATAGCCACTTTGGAAGCACCTCTCCTTTGAAGGTACAATTTAATTTTGATATTCCTGTATTTGAAGAATAGATAGATGCATAAGCCCTAGACAAATGGTTAAATATGCTAGAATGTTATTTCTTTGTTCATGATTTTTTCGATAGAGAAAAGATCACCTTTGCACTCCTTAAATCTCTCCCCCATGTCAAACATTGGTGGGAAAATTACAGGGAGAAAAGTTCCATAGAGGAGTCTGGAATATATGCGATCGAGCCCACTTGGAATTCTTTTGTGGATGTGGTAAAGGAACATTATTACCCCATTGGCAACTATGATGACCAATACATGAGATGGACCACACTATGGCAAGAGAGGGGCCAAGTAGTTCCAGAGTTTACCAATAACTTCCATACCTTGCGCACCAAGTTGGGTATCAAAGAATCTGAATGACATTTAGTTTTGAAATACCATGGGGCTGTACACAGATACATCCAAACTGAAATGGATTTTTTGGATATCTCATCACTTGGTGTTGCTTATCGATATGTTGTTAAAATCGGGTAGACATTTAAGCACCAAAACAAATGGGAGTTCAGGTCTAAAAATCCACAATAACCAAGGTATGAGAAAGACGACCCTAACAAACAATCTTCCAAAAACCAGTCCAAGCCACAAAAAAAGAAGGGTCACAGAAAGACAAAGGACACTGCAAAATGGTGTGATTTCCACAAAATCCCCTCGCACAACTCCAATGAATTTCACTCAAAACAGTCATTGGTGCTCGAGATCAAAGACAAGGATTTGAACCCTGATTCATAACCCGATTCTGAAAATAATGGTAAAAGACAGGTCATTGACGCAGACCCCACTGCTATTGTCACGACTGCAACAATTCAACTAGAAGAACCAACAAATCTTGAAGAGGGGGAGCACCATTTTCATTCACAGATGTGAGTGAAGGGGACCCCGCTACATTTTATTGTTGATAGCAGAAGCCAGAAGAAGCTCATCTCAGCAGAGGTTGTCAAACAGTTGGGATTGTCAACAACACCACAACCGCAACCATACAACATTGGGTGGTTTAGACAAGGACAAGATCTTCATGTCAGCCATCAGTGTCGATTTTCATATGGCATCCAACCCTTCAGGGATGAGGTATTATGTGATGTTGCCCCACTGAATGTCTGTGATGTTCTATTGGGCCAGCCATATATGTGTAAGTTCCATGCTATTTATGAGTCTCGACCCTGTAGTGTCATTGTTACTTTGGGGGGTCATCTCTACATAATACTAGAGGTAATTTCGACTATTGTCCCGCCTAAAAAGTGTTGAAAGGTAGTATCTCATACCAAAAAATTCATCTTTTTCACAATCTATTCAAAAGGTGAATAAAAGGATACTACAACCACTACATCCTCGAACCAAGCACCTTTTATCCAACAGAAGCAGGTCGACAAGATTGCAACAAAATGAAAAGATTCCTTCTGCACACAGTCATCTCATGTATCTAGACTGGTTAGAAAGGTCCAATCCTTACAACCACAAGTTCATGAAAACCTTCAACAAACCAAGTAGCGCGACGTCTCTAGCAAGGAAAGAAGCTCACCAAGATTCAGATTCAACAATCGCTTTCCCCTCTCCCCTGGGAACTCAACGCAATGGAGACCATTTCTTCCTAAGAATGCAGGATTGATCTAGGTAGATATCGGTGTTCACCCACCTTTTCCAACTGGCTCAAAATAGTTTTCTGGCAATTTTGGTAATTTTTAGCAGTTTTTCGGGTCCTGAACTTATGGAGACTTTTTGAGGCCCCAAATGAAATTTTTTGGGAAACTGGGGAGAAACATGGAACAAATTTTGATGTTGATCACAAAAAAGTTGTATTCCTCGGATAGATATTTCTAACGGTGTATCGATCGCCCCAAATGGAGATCGTATGCAAAAGTTACACCCCTGGGAAGTTGACGTATCAACTACCCCCATCGGGGCCCGCAAACCTTTTTTATTTTCATCTTCTAGGGTTATGGTTTTGGATTTTCCTTATGTTAAAAAGTCCCTTAGAGCCTCATTTTAAATATTATCTTCTTGCGAATGCGAGTAGCCATCACATCTCTTCTCAGAAAGAAGTTGCCACCATTCTAGCGAGTCTTTCACTCTGTATTTTTATAGTCTCTGTACATTTATTTCATTAATAGAAATCATGTGTTACTGTATCTCTGTGTTTATGGTTTCATCTTTGATACATTTCTATTATATTATTAGATATACATGATATATTTGTGCATTTCTTTATTATATCTCCGCTCTCATTTCGTGCTGAAAATAATCTGGATCATAACACCATGATCTAGTTCATGGTGGATTTGAGAGAGGTTTACTAGGTTCCAAAAAATCACATGCTCAGATACTTCCAGGCCACATTAGGACATTGATTGCAATACCTTGGTGGATATGGTGTGAGGTTAGAGGGGTTCTATGATTCATATTGGAAAGGAAGTGATACATATCCGAAGAGAACTTATGGGTGCTGCCTCAGTTTGGGTTCAATAATAATTTATTCATTCATCTAGAATTAGACTTCATTACAATCAGTTCAAAAAAGGCAGAGTACATGGTGTCTAGTCTAGATAGTTGTGAAGCCATATGGCTTCACAAGCTACTCGCAATATTGTTTGGTCAGGAGCTTGAGCCGACAATGATCCACTGTGATAAGCATATTTGCATCAAACTCTTGGACAATCCAGTGTTTCACTATAGGTAAAAGCACATTCAGATCGGGTATAAATTCATCAAAGACAGGGTACATAAGGGAGAAATTCAACTCCAATATATTCCTACAGAGGAGAAGTTGGCAGACATTTTCACGAAGCCCTTAGTCAAGGGAAAGTTCATCTTTTTCAGAGACAAGCTTCAAGTGGTGGAGAACAAATTCCTCGGTAAGAGGGAGTGTTATTGTTTGTAGTTTGGATAGGTATTTTTGTAAGGGTTTACACTTGCAGAAATAGTCATTAAATGTATCATATACTTTTCCTAGAATTCACTTTATTAATTTATTAATAAAGTGAATGTATTTTTATGAAGTGACTTTTAATTAATAAAGTGACTAAGTTAAAGTCACTTAATTATTTAATTAAAATAGATTCGTTTATCTCACGATCTAATATCGACCATTGAGATTTGGTAAATCTCTCAAGACAAAAGGCAAAGAAGGTAATGGAAAAGACACGAGGATTTTTCATTTCCCAAGTCACATGAGTTGAAGAGGAAAAATCAGATCTGATTTTTCAGCTTGGTGAGAAAATAAGAACAACACCCTTCCCAAGGCAGGCCACTTGCTTCCCGAGGTAGCATGGAAATCAAGGTAGCATGTATTTTTGGGTAGCATGTATTTTGAGGAACTGTGTCTTTTGAGGTAGCACATAAATCGAGGAAATACATCTTTTGAGGTAGCACAGATTTTGAGGAAGCACATCTTTTGAGGAAGCGTGATTTTTGAGGAAGCAGATCTTTTGAGGTGGCATGATTTTTGAGATAGAACATATTTTGAGGCAACATAGATTTCTAGGAAGAACATATTTTGAGGTAGCATGTATTTCGAGGAAACCCCATTTATTGCAGTAGATACAAATCTATACATAAGACCTCATTGATTGGAAGCACAAAAATCAAAGCAACGTTGTGGTATAGGTTTGCAGATTTGGTTTGGGGTTTTCATTTCTAAGAGCCATTTTCCATGTGAAGTGAGCCCTTGTAATTTATGATGTTATTTGATGAAGAAATGATTTGGAAGAGAAGAAAAATTATTGTGCACTGTGTGATTTCTTTTCTCATTTTTTCTGCTCCATGGAAGAGTTAATTATTTCAACAAAGTATTTAGATTTGATATGTTTACTTAGTTTGTTGATATAGATAAATTAACAACATTAGGTGCATGTGGAAAAAAATAAATGTGCCTCATGTTAAGGAAATGTGTGTGTGTGTGTACATCTCTCCCAAAATGTTGGAAAAAAGCCTCTAACTTGAAAATTTATTCCTAAAATTTGCATATGGAATTTTTTTGAAGGATATAGGAGAACGATGGCATAGTTTTCCTCAACATAAAGGATCCAGAAGTCATGGAATCCCTATTATATTATACCTTTCTCAAAATTTTCAAAATCCCAAATATGCATGCCCAAAAACAACTATTGCAAACTCTTGTAGGGTACTGGGAACTTGACCAAGATGCCTTTATCATGGATGATAAAATCTCCAAGATCAAATTTTATTACATATACTTACTTACAAGATTTTATCATGAGTAATTTCAATGAACCTCAAAGGAGGAGGTCATGGAAGCAATGGCATGACTATAGAAGAGTATGTCAACAATTATTGTTCTGTGGGGGCCCAGAAAATGGGCTCCCAAGTCCTTATCTATATAATAGAGAATATGATATTGAATACCATCCTTCTTAAAATTTATTAGGTGGCCAATTATATAGCATTGAACCATGAATCACACCCACAAGTGTTATTTGGGGTATATTTCCTAAGATCCATATTTTTTTACTAGTAGATAGGGCTTCTAACAAACATGAAATCCCAAATGAGATATTGGAAGATGGGGAGATTAAAGAACTTCAAGTGTGGGAGTATTATTTTTTCATTTTCCTTGAGAATATCCCTTTGATGTGCCCCCAAATCTACTCGAACCACCTAGAAAAAATTATCCCATGATGGTTCATTGGGACAATTTTATATACAAGCTTGGAAGCACGTGTGTCACCAGTGCTTTTGATGACAACTTTTTTGTCTGTTGATCTCACCAATTGATATCTATTGATGAATACCCTTATGATGGCATGGGTTTCCATAGAGATATTGAGATAGAATTATTCCATGATGTTGCATGGGGTGACATTAATGAGAACAACATTTTATCTTTTAAAGTTATTCAATTTTTTTATATTTTCATTTACGAAAAATTAAATGTAAGAGTTAAACAATTTTTTTGGTATCTAGAGTGACTAAAAAAAATACTCTAGTGATGTAGATGTAGTACCAATTTAAACTAAAATATATCCCATGCACCAATAAAGGGATATAGGTGAGGATCATATTGAAGGAGAGGATGACATGGTTTTATGGCCGATCTAGAGGAATCTGAAGGGGTTAACCCACTGGGTATGAATGGAAGAAGTAGAAGGC
>ML779603.1:523149-574166 GCA_009831015.1 Picea engelmannii | reverse complement strand
TTCGAGTCATTTTCCCTGTGAAGGGAGCTCTTGTAAGTTCTAATGTTATTTTATGAAGAACCGATTTGGAAGAGTAGAAAAATTATTGTGTATTGTGTGATTACTTTTCTCATTTTTGTGTGATTATTGTGTATCAAAGTTCTTTCTCTGAGAGAAAAACATATCTATTGTATTTAGTGCAAATCTCTCTAGCAGGTTAAAGGGAAGAGAAAATCTATTGTGCTCGGTGCAAATCTATTTAGCAGGTTAAAGGATAGAGAATATATATTTTATTTAGTTTATATCATCCATGTTAGTAACTAGTGTGAAGTTTGAGGATCAACTATATGGGGATTCAAATTGTTTTCCTTGGAAAGCAAGAATGTCAATGATCTTGAAAGAACAAGATTTGTGGGAAGTCATGACCGACCCTCCTCCAACTCCAATGCATACCTCAGGGGGTATGGCAGTAGTGGTAGACCCAACAATGTAGGTAGCATGGGATAAGAAGCATATAAAGGTGAAAAGGGTGATCCTTGAGGCCATCAAGGATCATCTAATCCCACATGTTGACCATATCTAAGAAGATACTGAATTCCCTTGTGTCACTCTTTCAAAGTGAAAATATGAGTCAAAAGATGATCTTCAAAACCAAACTTGGAGAATGTCAAATGTCCATCTAAAAAAATATAAATAACTACCTCATGAGCATCAAATATATCTGTGACCATCTTGAAACTGTAGGAGAAATAATACTTGATGTAGAATTAATGAATGTTGCTCATAATGGGTTTTTCAATGCTTGGGAACCATTCATCATGGGAATCTGTGCCAAAGATAAACTCCCTAATGGAGAGACTTTGGGATGTCTTCACTCAGGAGGATACTTGTAAATATTCCATATATGGAAAGAATGGAGTGGGTGCAACAAATGAAAACTTGGCCTTGGTTACCAAAACCATGAAAGGCAAAGAAAAAGTTTCCAACAAGGGTAAAATTTAGGGAGAGGGACAACAATATGGGTAGAAGAGAGATATGAGAAAGATCAAATGTTATATATTCCATAAGAATGGCCACTTCACTTATCAGTGTCCAAAGATAAATAAAGGAAAATGAATGTCACAAAAACAATTGCAATGACTCCAGAGACACAGTTGAGTAAACTTGCATCCAAGTTCGAGAATGATTATGCATTCGTGTCTTTCCTTTCTACCAGAACTACTCCTAGCGGTGCATGGTAATTGGAAAGTGGTGAATCCTGCAACATGATAGAGGCTAGAGATATTTTTAGTAGTCTTTTAGAGGATAACTCATATCTACACATACATCTTGGCGATAGCATGTATGTAGTGCGAGGTCAGGGGACAATGCAGTTCCATCTTAAGTTAGGGAGTTACTTTAATGCGAAGGAGGTATTCTATGTACCTATCCTAAAGAAGAACCTATTTTTCATCTCAGTCATGGATGAGAAAGGTTATGATGTGAACTTCTAGAAGGGGAAGGTGTTCATTCACCCATAGGGAGCCAGTCTAGATACTATTATGAGGATTGGAGTTCAGGATGGAAACCTTTATATACTTCAAGGCCAACCTACGTAGGCATTTTTACACACCAGTGAGATCTTGTGAAATATGTGGCATATAAGGAAGTTCCATTTCCATCACAAATCCCTACCATTACTGAGGAATATTGTTACTAGGCTTCAACAATTCAGTATGGACCAATAGGGGGTGTGAAAAGGTTTTTCACTTGGAAAGAATGCCAAGTCATAATTTCCTAATAGTGGGAATCAATCCAAGGGAATCTTGGATTTGATACATTCAAAAATTGGAGGGTATATATCAGTATCTTTAGTGAAGGGCACATCCTACTATGTGATCTTCACTGATGACTTCTCCAGGAAGACCTGGATCTAATTCATGAAGACCAAATATGAGGTCTTCAGTCACTTCTGAGATTTTAGAGCTTCGGTGGAGAACATGATAGGAAGGAATATCAAAGTATTGAGGAAATTTAACATGAGTGATTTTACCTTTACAAAATTCAATTATTTCTGTAAGGAGGCATATATCAATAGGGAGAATATAATGGCCCTCAACCCGCAACAGAATGGGGTTGCAGAGAGGAAAAATAGGTCTATCATCAATGTGGTGAAGTCCATGATGCATGAATACATTTTTCCTATATTTTTGTGGGTAGAGGTATGAAATACAACTATGTATTTGTACAATAGGATCCCACACTAGATACTAGAGGGTAAAACATCGAAGGAGGCATTCATAGGAAACATACTTAAGATAAGATATCTCAAGATTTTTAGTTATCTAGCCTACATCCACATTCGTGTGGAGAATAGGAAAAAGTTTGATCCCTCAAGGGAGAGGGTCATTTTGGTGGGGTATAGTGAGGATTTGAAGGACTATAGAGTGTTCTTGTCTAATTAGTGAAAGATAATGGTGATTTGAGATGTCAAGTTCAAGGATAAATTGACATCTAGGAAATATCAAGACCTACGATGAGTTGCAAAGGGTCCACAAGAGGTGGGGCCAAAGGATGAGTGAAGAGAAGAGACTTCTAGTGTAGGGTGCCAGGATATAGTAGAGGTGGAGGAGAAATAATCCCCTTCGACTTTAGCTAGGAGGACCACGTAGTTTTAGCATACCTTGAGGGATGATTGGGAGCATGTTGAGCCTCTCAGGTCCACATTCAGAGAGAGAAGAACTCCATGTAAATTTCCACAGTATATGGCTTTTATGACCAACATCATATAATCAAAGAACTCCATCTTTGAGGAAGCATCCAACCAACAGGTGTGGAGAGATGCCATGGTGGAGGAGCACAACTCCATCATGAGGAATAATGTTAGGGAGATTATGTAAAGACCAGAGGGGAAGTTAGTTGTGACTTCCAAGTGGCCTTACAAGGTAAATCATGTATCATATGGTAGTGTGGATATTTACAAGGCCATATTTATGGCTTGTGGGTTTTCTCAGAGATAGGGAGTACACTACGAGGATATGTTTTCTCCTATATCCATATACTCCTCTATTTGAGTAGTTATCTCTATATATTATGATATGGGATGGATCATCCATAATATGGATGTGAATACCACCTTCCGCAATGGAATCATTGAGGAAGAGGTCTGCATTGAGCGACCAAAGGGGTTTCATGTCAATGACATGGAGAGAAATGTATGCAGACTTAAGAAATCCCTGTATGGACTCGAACAAACACCTAGGGCTTGGTACTCTAGGATCAACAGTTATCTGCAACGCATGATATTCAACAAGAGTGAGGTATATCCCAACCTATACTTCTTGTTGGTTAGATATGATATCCTCATCTTGGTGTTGTATGTGGATGATCTCATTCTAGCTCATTGATGTATCGAGTCAACACTCGATCAAATATATATTTTTCTCTTAACATGATCCAGATGGATATCAATGGCCACCCACCTTTTCCAACTGGCTCAAAACAATTTTTTGGCATTTTTGGTAATTTACTATTTTTAGCAGTTTTTCGGGTCCTGAACTTCTAGATCCATTTTGAGGCCCTAAACGACATTTTTTGGGAAAACGGGGAGAAACACAGAATAAATTTTGATGTTTCTCACACAAAAGTTGTATTCCTCAGATAGATGTTTCTAACGGTGTATCGATCACGCCAAACAAAGATCGTATGCAAAATTTATGCCCCTCGGAAGTTGACGTATCAACTACCCCCATCAAGGCCCGTAAACCTTCTGTCTTTTCATCTTCCGGGGTTAGGGTTTTGGATTTTCATTATGTTAAAAAGGCCCTTAGAGCCTCATTTTAAATATCATCTTCTTGCGAATGCGAGTATCCGTCACATCTCGTCTCAGAGATAAGTTGCCACCATTCTAGCGAGTCTTTCACTCTGTATTTTTACAGTTTCTATACATTTATTTCATTAATATAAATCATGTATTACTATATCTCTATGTTTATGGTTGCATATATGATACATTTATGTTATATTATTGGATATATGTGATATCTCTGTGCATTTATTTATTATATCTCCGCTCTCATTTCATGCCGAAAATAATCCAGATCAGTGGTATCATAGCAGGTTGTTCTTAATCATTTTTTCAGTGCATGTCCCCGACGAGGTTTGATTATATCAAGTTGGGTCTCAAGCTTGTCTCTCTTGAAGACAATATCTATCGCACACCCAATAAACCCTCAATGGCGGAAGAAAATAAAAACGCAGACGATCCTATCAATCGGTTGCTTGAGCAAGCTCTCACGTGACAGAGGGACGAAATGATGGATAATTTTTCCCACATCCTTCAACGCCTATTGATAGAAACAGGTGCATCTTCATCAAATAGCCACTTTGGAAGCACCTCTCCTTTGAAGGTACAATTTAATTTTGATATTCCTGTATTTGAAGAATAGATAGATGCATAAGCCCTAGACAAATGGTTAAATATGCTAGAATGTTATTTCTTTGTTCATGATTTTTTCGATAGAGAAAAGATCACCTTTGCACTCCTTAAATCTCTCCCCCATGTCAAACATTGGTGGGAAAATTACAGGGAGAAAAGTTCCATAGAGGAGTCTGGAATATATGCGATCGAGCCCACTTGGAATTCTTTTGTGGATGTGGTAAAGGAACATTATTACCCCATTGGCAACTATGATGACCAATACATGAGATGGACCACACTATGGCAAGAGAGGGGCCAAGTAGTTCCAGAGTTTACCAATAACTTCCATACCTTGCGCACCAAGTTGGGTATCAAAGAATCTGAATGACATTTAGTTTTGAAATACCATGGGGCTGTACACAGATACATCCAAACTGAAATGGATTTTTTGGATATCTCATCACTTGGTGTTGCTTATCGATATGTTGTTAAAATCGGGTAGACATTTAAGCACCAAAACAAATGGGAGTTCAGGTCTAAAAATCCACAATAACCAAGGTATGAGAAAGACGACCCTAACAAACAATCTTCCAAAAACCAGTCCAAGCCACAAAAAAAGAAGGGTCACAGAAAGACAAAGGACACTGCAAAATGGTGTGATTTCCACAAAATCCCCTCGCACAACTCCAATGAATTTCACTCAAAACAGTCATTGGTGCTCGAGATCAAAGACAAGGATTTGAACCCTGATTCATAACCCGATTCTGAAAATAATGGTAAAAGACAGGTCATTGACGCAGACCCCACTGCTATTGTCACGACTGCAACAATTCAACTAGAAGAACCAACAAATCTTGAAGAGGGGGAGCACCATTTTCATTCACAGATGTGAGTGAAGGGGACCCCGCTACATTTTATTGTTGATAGCAGAAGCCAGAAGAAGCTCATCTCAGCAGAGGTTGTCAAACAGTTGGGATTGTCAACAACACCACAACCGCAACCATACAACATTGGGTGGTTTAGACAAGGACAAGATCTTCATGTCAGCCATCAGTGTCGATTTTCATATGGCATCCAACCCTTCAGGGATGAGGTATTATGTGATGTTGCCCCACTGAATGTCTGTGATGTTCTATTGGGCCAGCCATATATGTGTAAGTTCCATGCTATTTATGAGTCTCGACCCTGTAGTGTCATTGTTACTTTGGGGGGTCATCTCTACATAATACTAGAGGTAATTTCGACTATTGTCCCGCCTAAAAAGTGTTGAAAGGTAGTATCTCATACCAAAAAATTCATCTTTTTCACAATCTATTCAAAAGGTGAATAAAAGGATACTACAACCACTACATCCTCGAACCAAGCACCTTTTATCCAACAGAAGCAGGTCGACAAGATTGCAACAAAATGAAAAGATTCCTTCTGCACACAGTCATCTCATGTATCTAGACTGGTTAGAAAGGTCCAATCCTTACAACCACAAGTTCATGAAAACCTTCAACAAACCAAGTAGCGCGACGTCTCTAGCAAGGAAAGAAGCTCACCAAGATTCAGATTCAACAATCGCTTTCCCCTCTCCCCTGGGAACTCAACGCAATGGAGACCATTTCTTCCTAAGAATGCAGGATTGATCTAGGTAGATATCGGTGTTCACCCACCTTTTCCAACTGGCTCAAAATAGTTTTCTGGCAATTTTGGTAATTTTTAGCAGTTTTTCGGGTCCTGAACTTATGGAGACTTTTTGAGGCCCCAAATGAAATTTTTTGGGAAACTGGGGAGAAACATGGAACAAATTTTGATGTTGATCACAAAAAAGTTGTATTCCTCGGATAGATATTTCTAACGGTGTATCGATCGCCCCAAATGGAGATCGTATGCAAAAGTTACACCCCTGGGAAGTTGACGTATCAACTACCCCCATCGGGGCCCGCAAACCTTTTTTATTTTCATCTTCTAGGGTTATGGTTTTGGATTTTCCTTATGTTAAAAAGTCCCTTAGAGCCTCATTTTAAATATTATCTTCTTGCGAATGCGAGTAGCCATCACATCTCTTCTCAGAAAGAAGTTGCCACCATTCTAGCGAGTCTTTCACTCTGTATTTTTATAGTCTCTGTACATTTATTTCATTAATAGAAATCATGTGTTACTGTATCTCTGTGTTTATGGTTTCATCTTTGATACATTTCTATTATATTATTAGATATACATGATATATTTGTGCATTTCTTTATTATATCTCCGCTCTCATTTCGTGCTGAAAATAATCTGGATCATAACACCATGATCTAGTTCATGGTGGATTTGAGAGAGGTTTACTAGGTTCCAAAAAATCACATGCTCAGATACTTCCAGGCCACATTAGGACATTGATTGCAATACCTTGGTGGATATGGTGTGAGGTTAGAGGGGTTCTATGATTCATATTGGAAAGGAAGTGATACATATCCGAAGAGAACTTATGGGTGCTGCCTCAGTTTGGGTTCAATAATAATTTATTCATTCATCTAGAATTAGACTTCATTACAATCAGTTCAAAAAAGGCAGAGTACATGGTGTCTAGTCTAGATAGTTGTGAAGCCATATGGCTTCACAAGCTACTCGCAATATTGTTTGGTCAGGAGCTTGAGCCGACAATGATCCACTGTGATAAGCATATTTGCATCAAACTCTTGGACAATCCAGTGTTTCACTATAGGTAAAAGCACATTCAGATCGGGTATAAATTCATCAAAGACAGGGTACATAAGGGAGAAATTCAACTCCAATATATTCCTACAGAGGAGAAGTTGGCAGACATTTTCACGAAGCCCTTAGTCAAGGGAAAGTTCATCTTTTTCAGAGACAAGCTTCAAGTGGTGGAGAACAAATTCCTCGGTAAGAGGGAGTGTTATTGTTTGTAGTTTGGATAGGTATTTTTGTAAGGGTTTACACTTGCAGAAATAGTCATTAAATGTATCATATACTTTTCCTAGAATTCACTTTATTAATTTATTAATAAAGTGAATGTATTTTTATGAAGTGACTTTTAATTAATAAAGTGACTAAGTTAAAGTCACTTAATTATTTAATTAAAATAGATTCGTTTATCTCACGATCTAATATCGACCATTGAGATTTGGTAAATCTCTCAAGACAAAAGGCAAAGAAGGTAATGGAAAAGACACGAGGATTTTTCATTTCCCAAGTCACATGAGTTGAAGAGGAAAAATCAGATCTGATTTTTCAGCTTGGTGAGAAAATAAGAACAACACCCTTCCCAAGGCAGGCCACTTGCTTCCCGAGGTAGCATGGAAATCAAGGTAGCATGTATTTTTGGGTAGCATGTATTTTGAGGAACTGTGTCTTTTGAGGTAGCACATAAATCGAGGAAATACATCTTTTGAGGTAGCACAGATTTTGAGGAAGCACATCTTTTGAGGAAGCGTGATTTTTGAGGAAGCAGATCTTTTGAGGTGGCATGATTTTTGAGATAGAACATATTTTGAGGCAACATAGATTTCTAGGAAGAACATATTTTGAGGTAGCATGTATTTCGAGGAAACCCCATTTATTGCAGTAGATACAAATCTATACATAAGACCTCATTGATTGGAAGCACAAAAATCAAAGCAACGTTGTGGTATAGGTTTGCAGATTTGGTTTGGGGTTTTCATTTCTAAGAGCCATTTTCCATGTGAAGTGAGCCCTTGTAATTTATGATGTTATTTGATGAAGAAATGATTTGGAAGAGAAGAAAAATTATTGTGCACTGTGTGATTTCTTTTCTCATTTTTTCTGCTCCATGGAAGAGTTAATTATTTCAACAAAGTATTTAGATTTGATATGTTTACTTAGTTTGTTGATATAGATAAATTAACAACATTAGGTGCATGTGGAAAAAAATAAATGTGCCTCATGTTAAGGAAATGTGTGTGTGTGTGTACATCTCTCCCAAAATGTTGGAAAAAAGCCTCTAACTTGAAAATTTATTCCTAAAATTTGCATATGGAATTTTTTTGAAGGATATAGGAGAACGATGGCATAGTTTTCCTCAACATAAAGGATCCAGAAGTCATGGAATCCCTATTATATTATACCTTTCTCAAAATTTTCAAAATCCCAAATATGCATGCCCAAAAACAACTATTGCAAACTCTTGTAGGGTACTGGGAACTTGACCAAGATGCCTTTATCATGGATGATAAAATCTCCAAGATCAAATTTTATTACATATACTTACTTACAAGATTTTATCATGAGTAATTTCAATGAACCTCAAAGGAGGAGGTCATGGAAGCAATGGCATGACTATAGAAGAGTATGTCAACAATTATTGTTCTGTGGGGGCCCAGAAAATGGGCTCCCAAGTCCTTATCTATATAATAGAGAATATGATATTGAATACCATCCTTCTTAAAATTTATTAGGTGGCCAATTATATAGCATTGAACCATGAATCACACCCACAAGTGTTATTTGGGGTATATTTCCTAAGATCCATATTTTTTTACTAGTAGATAGGGCTTCTAACAAACATGAAATCCCAAATGAGATATTGGAAGATGGGGAGATTAAAGAACTTCAAGTGTGGGAGTATTATTTTTTCATTTTCCTTGAGAATATCCCTTTGATGTGCCCCCAAATCTACTCGAACCACCTAGAAAAAATTATCCCATGATGGTTCATTGGGACAATTTTATATACAAGCTTGGAAGCACGTGTGTCACCAGTGCTTTTGATGACAACTTTTTTGTCTGTTGATCTCACCAATTGATATCTATTGATGAATACCCTTATGATGGCATGGGTTTCCATAGAGATATTGAGATAGAATTATTCCATGATGTTGCATGGGGTGACATTAATGAGAACAACATTTTATCTTTTAAAGTTATTCAATTTTTTTATATTTTCATTTACGAAAAATTAAATGTAAGAGTTAAACAATTTTTTTGGTATCTAGAGTGACTAAAAAAAATACTCTAGTGATGTAGATGTAGTACCAATTTAAACTAAAATATATCCCATGCACCAATAAAGGGATATAGGTGAGGATCATATTGAAGGAGAGGATGACATGGTTTTATGGCCGATCTAGAGGAATCTGAAGGGGTTAACCCACTGGGTATGAATGGAAGAAGTAGAAGGCATCTCAAAATGCATCAAGAGATAAGTGAGAGGGTGACCATGGGTATGGGTACAACGTTTTTGATGGGTGGCCAATGCCATCGTCTATTATCACGAGACTCATGTTGAGCCAAGACCTAAGGCTTAGTTTTCATATGGACACTGTTTTTTTTTGTATCAAATGATTATATATATGTATCATCAAGGGATAGCATGATTGATTTTGTATAGAAATCTAAAAATTTTATACTCAATGAAATTATTAATACAATATTTATAGAGCCCTTGGTGTTACTTATGTTTGAAAAAGTAATTTACTTTCTTATCATGTTGTGTACATGCATAATTTTTTTTCTTCAGTTAATGTGACAAATGGAAATCTAATACATAGTTAGCCAAAGAATTAGATAGATAATTAAAACTTCTCAAAATGTGAAGATATGTAATGAACTAAAAAGAATGCTCAAGAAGTCACACCTACAAAAAAAAATCAAGAAACATAGGTTCATTAACATGGTACACACCATGTAGCCATGACACCACCAATTGTGGATTTCAATGAACTACTTGTGCTAAATTCCATGTGAAATGGATTCTTATAGAAATTCAATTGTGAGATTGTACTCAGCCACATTATTCATTACAGGCCCCAAACAAGAACTTATTGAGGTCACAAGTTGGCATGTGAGATTAAATCACCCAAGCGATCGAAGAAAGGTTTTGAGAGTGGGGACTGACACCATACACAAATCCCACAAAAATAGGTGTATATGACAACATCTACCAACCAAGAACAAATCATTTTAGAAACACTGAAGGAAACCAAAAATAAGAAATTAAGTAGAAAAAACATACTAATGTATAGTAATTACAAGGGAAATTCTTAGGCATTGTTGCTTAAGGATAATTTTTCCTCAGATAGAGCCCATTTTGGGGAAAATATAGAATTTCTTCCCCATAGTTCTCTAACTTATAATATCCCTTGTTGAGGACATGCTTCGCAATGTAAGGACTATGCCACATCAAACTAAATTTTCCTAGCCCTGAACCATCCTTATCTTAGTCATATAGCAAGGCTAAGTATCCTTATGAGAAAACTTGAGGGAAAATAAACTTATCATACTATGTGTTAACACAATTTTTATGTGCTTCATTCACAGTAGCCACATAGTTGTGATTCTAATCAAGATGTTTCAAGTGAATGGGACATTATTCTAAGGATGTAGTGTTAGGGAGGAGATATAAAAATTTCTCTAGAAAAGGAACTTCACATTCAATTGCAATTGATTCTACCTCATGAATGATTTGAAAATGTGTAAAACTTGTGTTGAACTTTATGAAGGCTTGATATGCCCATATAGTTAGAAAAATAATTAAATGCCACTCGAATTTACTCATATTGATTGTCTGTACGAGAATGGTTTTCAAGGAATTATTGACCATGATTTGAATTTGATATTCATATATTTTTTCATCTATCTTGGTACATTCTAGGTGGAAGAAATTGGAAGAGTCAACCTCCATAGCCTTTTTAGCAGCAGGTCCCAATTTGGAAAACTAGGTCCACAAAACCATTTCAAATCTTCTTCATCCATTTTGAGACATCAAATGAAATGTTTTTAGGTCCAAACTTACTATAATGGAATATGACATACTCTACACACTTACTATAATTGGAGCTTGTATGCAAAAGTTATGCCTCCTGTAAGTTTACCTACCTAGATTGACCACCATGGTATGAGTGGATGCCACATCACCCCCCATTACTTAAACATGTGGGGATAGCCACATAGTGTATTTTAAAGAACATTCTATAAGGTACAAACCTTATCACTAATTAAAGGATGAGGAAGTCAAATCCCTAACCCTAGACGATCATCAGGCTATGTTAAATATCAAGCCACTAAGAGGAGAAAGGGTACCATTATTTTGTATTGTACTTATTCCATAGTTGAGTAAAGCATCCAAGGAGTGGTATTTTGAGAGCATAACAGAGGAGGTAAGATGTTTTGTAGCTTCCATTCATGCAACATTGTCAAAGGAAACTCCATAGTGAATGTTTCTTTCTTTGTACTTTCTTTCCATAATTGAAAACAAGAGAGCAAAGCATCAGCCTCACCTTCTAGATAGGTTTTCTCTCGTATTGGGTTTCCCGTGATACATATTTTGTTCAATTGTGTGGGTGGTTTGTATATTTTTGTCTATTCTTTCATCTTTGTATTCAATTAATTTCATAAATTCTAGCAAAGATAATAATTAACTAATCTGGGATGTAAGGAAATAAACAACAAAAATCTAAGATTTTCGAATAGTTTAAAGATTTGTTGTAATGAACTATTTCATTGGAATATCCATGGAAGTTTATAGATCATATTGTCTCTACTTTCCCATTAGCATACGAGTAGTACGGTGACGAGTGCTCCTAGAAGAAGTCTCACTTGGTTGGTAAAGTTGACATCATTTTATTCTAAAACTGACTCCTAACAAATTTACCAACTTGAAGAGAACCATCGAGAGTTCTTGTTTTCTTAGAGGTCATATTTAGTGGTTGTTTTTACCCCCATTTCAAAAAGTGGTTGGTGGTTAAAATTGTGACTTGTTTGAAATCATGACCTTGACAACTGATACCATTGTAGAAAAATAGCCATCGACTCGAAAAGTGATGCTTCGAGTATCACCATTTTTTAGAGTTAAAATAAAAACTTAATTGAAAATGTGGCCTTCACAACTAGTACCATCACAAATCAAAATATTAAAATCGTCTCCTAAATCAAAAGCTTGAAAAACTATTTCCTAATTAATTTTATTATTTTTTTAATTTACATTAAAAATGAAAAATAATAGACTATAAACAAATAAAAATAAAATAAAATAATACCTTTAGAAAAAAAAATGCATAAGAAAAGGAAGAAATTGAAAACATATGAAAAAGTGAAAAAGTTAAAGATAGAGAAAATAACACGGTTTATTAAAAAAAAATCACATAATTAAAAAAAAAAGATGAAACTTAAATGGAAAAAACCTCTAAAAAAAATAAAAAAATAAAATAAAAATTCAAAATAAAAATATAAAAATAAAATGAAGTTTTATAAAAATATATATATACAATTAAAATATAAATTTATGAAAAATTAAAAAAATCATATAATTTTTTTTTATAAAAAAATAAACATATTGAAAAACATTTATAAAAATCTTAAAAACAAACCATTAAAAAAAAAAATTATAATAATTTTAAAAATTAAAACAAACAAAGAATAAAAAAAAAACCAAAAAAATTTAATTAAAATACAAACAAACAACAAAATAAAAAAAATTAACAATTTTTAAATAAAAGCTAGAAAACAGGGCGAGGGTGATTCTCATAATCTCCCGACCCTCTGCAACTACCACTACCTCAGCTCCTTATACACTCAACCCCCACTAGGGGGAGGGCGATCCCGACAATTCACCGTTGTCTAGTTTTTTTAATTTAAAATTTGTCAATTTTATTCAATATTTTGATTGTTTGTTTGTTTTTACTTTTTTAAATATTTGATGGTTTATTTTATGATTTTTAATTATGTTTATTTGTTTAAATTTTAGTTTTTTCTTTTAAATATTTTTATAAAAGTTTTCTTATGATATTTTTCTAAAAGATTTTTATATGTTTTTTTAATTTTTTTTAAATGTTTTTTTTTCTAAATTTTTTCTAAAATTTAATTTTTAGTTTTTCTTAACAAATATATATATATTATTTTTTTTTAAATTTAGGTGTGTCTTTTCAAACAAATTAAATTAGTTTTTTTAAATTCGTTTTCAATTCATTTATTCTAAAATTAGTTTTTTGAAGAGGGTTTTTTTCAATTCAATGTTTAAAAGTTTTTGCTAACTTTTAGTTTTATTTTATTCATTGAAGTTGTGTTGTGCATTTTTTTAACAAAATGTGTTATTTTCTCTCTCTCGTTTTCACTTTTTAATGGGTTTTTTTAACTTTTTGTTTTACTTCTAGTTCAAAATTTGTGTTATGAAAATTTTCTTTTTAAATGTGATATTTTATGTTTTTTTATTTGCATATTTTTAAATTTTAATATAAGATAAAACTAAATTAACTAAGAAATAATTTTTCAAGTTTCTAGAGAAATTTTAACATTTTTATTTGTGATGGTACTAGTTTTTAAGGTCATATATTCAATTAAATCATTATTTTAAATCCAAAAAATATGGTTCAATTCGAAGCGTCACTTTTTGATTCGAGGGTCATTTTTCTACAATGA
Source organism: Picea engelmannii (assembly GCA_009831015.1). NCBI lineage: Eukaryota > Viridiplantae > Streptophyta > Pinopsida > Pinales > Pinaceae > Picea > Picea engelmannii. Next base: position 560,426 of record ML779603.1, on the reverse strand, counting down.
TATTGGTTGTTAAGGCTGTGATTTCAAACAAGTCACACTTTTAACCACCAAAAAAAGGGTTGTTATGAGTAGCACCATTTCTTGAAATGGGGGTTGATTTTGGTGTTTTTGACAAAAAAATATGGCACCACTTCTTGAAATGGGTGTTGATTTTTATGCTTTTAACAAAAAAATATGATTTTTTTGGTGAGAATTATCATTTTGAGGCCAAATTTCTCATTAATTTGATAACTATGTTTTCTATGGTTAGTGAAAATTACCCTAGGTAGACCAAATTTTGCAAGGACCTAATTGAATATGAAAAGTGTTTCCATCTCACCATCGTTTGAAAATATCGACATGGCCTCCTTCCACTTATTGAAGTATTCTATGACAATAGTGATGTACGTATGGCCTGTTGCCCAAGTAGGGTGACATGCCATAAATTAAACCCTCCACTTGGTGAAAGAGCGAAAAGTGAGAACATGATAAAGAATTGTTGAGTGCATGTGCACTCTTATCATGAAACCCTGGCATAGATGACACATGTCATCTTCTACACAATATTTAAATATTGATGGCCTAAAATATATTTTACACAATGTTTTTTCGGTTTTTGTCGACCCAGAGATGTGGCAATTGCAGGATCAATTGTGGAAATGCTATATACATAATATTGAGTATAAAAAAATAATAAAAAATATAAAAAATAATAATAAAATAAGACTATAATAAAAATAATAAATAATATGGAATTTTATATAACATAGCATGCTATGCTTTGTAGTCAATCTATTTTCAAACCCTAGTTTGATTTTGGGCACCTCGTAGCATTGGGATCTAGTGGGAGAGATTCACTTACTTTACCTCCCCACCTACAAATATCACATACTTATAATCTCTAGTCTCTTCTCTCAATAAATCTGTCAAGTTTCCCCCTTCAATATTTTTGAAAAAACTGGATGAAATTCCCAAAGTCCTAGTTCACCCCATGAATTTGTGTAATCTTTCTCTTTGGCTTGCTAAGAATGTCATTATTGGTCAGTTCATATGCATCTTTCCCTCCTCGCAATCCATGAACCTCTAGGTTGATATTATAAAATTATTTTCCACCTCATATGCATTGATATCCTATTGGCCTGATTCAAATAAACTTTCCCTACTTCCAGATTCAATCCCCCTTTATTCCTCATAAATTATTAAAAAACCCTATTTTTTGAGATATATGCACCCTAATAGTTATGCATCACATGTACAAACATAAGTTTCTCTTTATGATCACGTGTACACATTTATTTAACTAAGAGAAATATAAATTTGCTAAATTTGTGTAGGATTTATGGGTTCCTTTAGTTCCTAACCCCCTATTTCTTGTGGATAACTACTCTAACCACTTATTTGGAGTATAAAAAGGAGTCAAGTGGTAGAGTAAAGGCATTAATGATGAAATCGTCATTATTTTGGCCATTTATTGCTAGAGTATGCAATCCCCTTATCCCATGTCTATGAATTATCCCCTTCATATATGGAAACCTATGTTTCCAGTAGTCTTTGCTCCCTTTATCTTGCCAGAAAGAGAACACTTCTCTTTCTTGGAACTATTTGAGTGAAGAAGTTGGAGGTTCAATTCATTTTATTTGGCCTGGGTGGAGGAACCTAGATGTAATTTTTAGAGAAACACCACATTGGTTACAGGTTTTAACATTCCTTAATTTTGGTTTTAAAATAAAAATTGAGATCTCTTTCCCATCCATCTTTGTGTTTTAGTTTATGATTGTTATATTTGGGAATTTAATTATCTAGAAAACTAATGGACTTGATCTCAGTTAGAGTATTTGAAAGCTAAATATTTTGAAACTACTTATATTGCATTTGTCTTCCTCTTTATGTGTAGGTGGTTGTAGAAAGTGTTGGAGAATAATGATGGAGAAAAATTTCAAGCAAAGGATATACATAAAACAATTGGATCCAGGTTTTTCTCCTTATTTCTTATCAAAATTTATTTACTTAGTTACAATTTTCTTGATTGTCTTTTTGGGATTGAGTTGGGTATTTGGGTTTTTTTCTCTATATTGGCTTCCAACCCAGCCATAGGAGAACATTATCTATAAACCCAATAGGATGTAATCCCAATTTCCCTTGTAAGATTTTAAATGGAGATCACCTTACTCATCTATGCCCAACTATTCTTGTGGTACAATGAGTGTGGTCCTTGTATGAAGGCCTATCTAGTCAAGAGTCACCTTTGGTTTCCTAAAAACATATTCAACAATAGGTTGATGAAGTGGTTGGGCCAATGGAATATTTGGTTGATGTCGCTCTTGTTTTGGAGGGTGATGTGCCTCTTGACCATGTTGTCTCGTATACTATTCAAATAGGTGTTGAGAAAGTGTTTGAGATAATGTATTATTCAAGCAATCCCACTCTTATATTGGGGAGTGATGTGTCTATAGATTATTTATTTTTCATTTCCAGTTCATATTAAAAATAATGTTCTCCTATGGGTGGGATAGAAGACAAAAAAGAACGAATAACTTAAAGACCTAACTCAATCCCAAAAATACAGTCAAGCTAATGTTCGACAACATAGGTATTCCAATAGAGGACAAACACCTTCAATAACCACTCACATAACCAAATCAAAGATCAACACACTGATTTTTTCACATGGTAAAATCCCTACGAAGAAACATCCACGACCCCAGCAAATGCGGCCACCTGGAGAAGTTTATTAATGCAAAGAAAAAGATTATAGATATATTTTACAAGAGAGTTTCTCATAATCGATTATTGGAAAATGACCCTCCATGCTCTTTAAATAGAGATCATTGACTAATCGAGTGTTAAGCCACAAACCAATGGTCGTTAATATCGAGGAGAGTATGAACCATCAGATCATTCTATGTCGGGAACATATCGTGACCGTCAGATTTCCTAACTACAAATGCATACTAATGCATACTAAGGAAACACACTATAAAACACACTTTTACCTAATGACACAATAGACCAAGTAGATCTTAATTAACTCCTAAGTGTCTAAATATCCTAACATCCCCCCCTTGAGAACAACTTGGGATAGGATTGAAGGATTTACAATAGTGACACAATAGGAGAAGGAAAGAGGCATTAGAGCCTATCCCCCTTTAATGAAAACTTCCTGAAGTCCTAACATATATCGAAGTTTGGGAAAATTTTCTACTGTAAGAGACTTTGTGAAAATATCTGCAACTTGATATTATATAGGGAAAAAGAGAACTTCAATAACTTGATCATGATTGAGCTTTCTGATGAAGTGCATCTGTAGCTCGATGTGTTTTCTACACTAATGTTGAACTTGGTCTTTGGGGAGATTGATGGTACTTTGATTGTCACACCAAAGGCTGGTCAGATGTTGGTGCTAGAATCCAAACTCTAAAAGGATATGTCGAAGCCATAGGGATTCTTGACTTGCATTTACGACTGCTCAGTACTCTTCTTCTACTAAAGAAAGTGAAATAGCCTATTGTTTCTTACAAGCCCAAGTGACAGGTCCTGAACCAAGGCTGAAAACATAACCTGCAGTAAAATTCTGATTGTCACGGTTGCTAGCCCAATCTGAATCAGTGAAACCAACCAATAAAGGAGCCCCCCTTGAACTGTAATGTATCCAGAACTAAATTGTACCACCAACATAGTGAAGTATCCTTTTCTTTCCAGAGGCTTTCATGGGTTGTTTGCATATATCGGGCAACAAGACCAACAACAAAGGAAATATCAGGATGGGTATGAGTCAAGTATAAGAAGCTACCAACTAATTGATGGTACATGGTGGCATCAAATTCAAAAGAAGTACAGGTGGCAGAAAGATTGACTCTAGACTGGAAGGGAGAAGGGGTTGGTTTACAATCATCTATGTGAAAGCGACGAAGAATGTCACAAGCATACTTAGAATGGGAAAGAAAAATTCCTTGATTGGTTTGCAAAACCTGAAGGCCAAGGAAATAGTGCAAAAAGACTAAGTTTGTCATTTCAAATTTCTTCTTAAGGTTGGTTTTCACATGGTTTAAAAGTTTTGAGTCACTACCAGTAAGGATAAGGTCATCAACATAAAAGATAAGGATTATGAGATGGCTTCCTACTTTCTTGGTATAGACATTAGGATCAGAATGGCATATATAAAATCCAGTGGCAATAAGAAAGATGTCCATTTTGGCATACCAAGCTCGGGTAGCTTGCCTGAGACCATAAAGAGATTTCTTGAGGGAAAAAACAAGGCTAGAGTCATTCTAGACATAGCCAGGAGGTTGTTCCATGTATATTTATTCTTGCAAATCTCCATGCAAGAAGGCAGATTTAACATCCATCTGATGGACCTCCCATTTATGTGAGGTAGCAAGGGCAAGAACAAGGAAGATGGAATTCATTTTTTCTACAGGGAAAAATATTTCATTATAGTCAATTCCTTCAACTTGGGAAAATCCTTTGGCAACTAACCGAGCCTTATGTCTTTCAACACTTCCATCTGATGCATACTTAGTTCTGTAGACCCATTTTCATATAACAAGTTTTCTTCCCTTTGGAAGAGGTATAAGATCCCAAGTATTGTTTTCCATTAAAGAACGATACTCTTCATTCATTGTTGTATCCCAATCTGGATGACTTGAAGCTTCTGCAAATGTCTATGGATCATGAGTTTTTAAAACTTGATCCAAAAGAGAAGAGGCTCGTTGGAATTGTGAACATGTCTGATGTTGATATGAAGGATCACGAACAATATCACCAACTTCTTCTCGTGTTGAATGGATCCATCTAGGAAGCGATGGAGTTGGTGTTGGTTCAGGTTCAAAGGACTTATCTGGAGGAGGGTGAGAAGGCGGAGTTGGATTTTCATCCTCACTGTCATCATATGAAGAAGAAACCATATCAGAAAAAGGCACAAACATCGAATATGTCTTACAGGTCAAAGAAGGCACAACCGCCAAATTAAGCTCGCATGCTAAAGAAGGCACACACGTTGCATTAGGCTCACAGGCCAAAGAAGGCACAAATGTCAAATTAGGCTCGTAGGCCAAGATATTTTCATCAAATTTAACATATCTTCTAATAATAATTTCATTACAATGTGATTGAAGAAGTCTGTAAACTTTGACATCTTTAGAATAACCAACAAGTATACACTTCTAACTTTTAGGTTGCAATTCTTTACTTTTCTCACCAAGAATGTGAGCCCATGCTATACTGCCAAATACATGGAAGTGACTTACATCTGGTTTAATTTTAGTCCAATCTTCTTCCGATGTTATATTTTTAAGATCCTTTGTGGGAGTGCAATTTACAATGTAATTTTCATAGTTGATGGCTTTCGCCCAATACTTTAGACTTAATCCCTTAGATTGGATCATACAATTAGCCATTTATTTTAATGTGTGGTTCTTTCTCTCAGCAACACCATTTTGTTGTGGTGTATGTGGAACTATGTGTTTCATTTGGATTCCATGTGTAGTGCAGTAACTTGTAAAATTAGTGTTCACATATTTTCCTCCATTATCTATTCTTAACCTTTGAATTTGATGTCCAAATTGATTTTCTACAAGGGCCTCGTAGGCCAAAAACTTGTCAAAAACTTTGCTCTTAATTTTTAAGAAGTAAAATCAAGTGTTACACATTATTTTCATCATCCCTATGATCGTTAATGATGTAAACCTATATTTTTCCTTCAAAGGGGTCGGTGGCCTGAGTTCCTAAAGAAAAAAGGGAGAAGAACTTTTCTTGAAAAAATAAGTTGCATTCTCCTTTGTAAAAACCCTATTAAAGAGGATGTTCACATGTTTCTATATAGGTAGGGTGCGAAAATGCCTAATTTTTGCAGGATACACCATACCTAGGTTGTGAAGTGTTCATGGTTTTCTATATAGGCAAGGTGCGAGAATGCTCATACATGGGAATAACGAGCATCTTCTCGATGCTTCTAGAAGGAGAAACTTCCATGGTGAGGTGGCATCTGAATGGTTTGGATCTTACTCTCTTTCATGATTTAGTGGGATCATCCTAACCTCCTCACCTTATTGTCTTCAACTTATAAAAGGAGAGGAGCTCTCATGGAGAAAGCTGGCTTTTGGGATTAGCTTGGATTGGATTGAGCTTTGGAGATTGTTACCTTGGCTAGAAGAGCCACTTTGTCAAGATAGATTGTGAATATTATCAGATCTGTGCTCTCATAATTCTTGGAGTAGAAGTGTGTGGGGAACAAAGGACAGTTGGAAGGGACCTTACGACATCAAGGCCATGGTTGTAATCTCTCCTTCACATTTAATATGATACAGTAATATAATTCTTTCCTATAAAGCTTGTTGTGTTTTATTGTATGATTCCTTGATCACATACATCGGTTTATATTGAGTTTATGTTATTACTATCACTTTGGTTGGTTGCGTTATTTTGCATAATCATCATTGTATGAGTGTTGGAACGAAGCTAGGATGGCGATGGTGAGAGGAAGCGACGTTTAAACGGTATGTCACCTATCCTTCTTTAGTTAGTAAATTCAATATTTAAAACTTAAGGACAACGTCATGTTCTAGTGTGTTTTGTTCTATATCTAGGTGGATCTAGGGAGATCAGTTAGTGTCTACACCTACCGATTTATCCAATAAAAAAATTGGCGACTCTCTGTTACACATTATTTTCATCATCCCTATGATCGTTAATGATGTAAACCTATCTATTTCCTTCAGAGGGGTCAGTGAACTGAGTTCCTAAAGAAATAAGGGAGAAGAACTTTTTATGAGAAAAGAAGTTGCATTCTCCTTTCTAAAAACCCTATTAAAGAGGATGTTCACAAGTTGCTATATAGGCAGGGTGTGAATATGCCTGATTTTCACAGGCTGCACCATAGCTAGGTCACGAATTGTCTGCAGGTTGCTATATAGGTAGGGTGCGAGAATGCTCATATGTGGGAAAAACGAGCATCTTCTCGATGCTTATAGAAGGAGAAACTTCCATGGCAAGGTGGCATTCGAATGGTTTGGATATTACTTGCTTTCATGATTTAGTGGGATCATCCTAACCTCCTCACCTTATCCTCTTCAACTTATAAAAGGAGAGGATCTCTCATGGAGAACGTTAGCTTTTTCTTGGGGTGTGCTCATTGTCAGAAGGTTTTGTTTGCTTGGTTGCTTACTAGATTTTTAGCGTGTGTTGTTTGTTCTCCCTAGCAAACTCTAGGTTGGATATTTATTTAATGGAATCTGTTACTGGAACGACCAATGAAGGAACCCCTGTTCCAGGGGAACCTTTTTTTTTCCTTCTTACGGTAACATTGGTCCTCCTCACATCACTACTTTGATCCTTCCAGGTCTCACAATTAGATTGCTGGTGTGGTTGTTTTCCACTCAGGTAATCCCAAATGTAGTAAGCGCTTCGATCATAAGAACTTCCCCCCAAGAGCATCAACCTCATGTTGATCCTTCAACTTCTTCACCAGTAAGATATTCTTCACTGAGTGAAAGCTATGAAGATAATAACCTGGTGGCTAAGAAGAATAAGAAACCAAAGAATAAGAAGAAGAAAAATAAACAAGGGTCAAAACCTCCAACCACTTCTAAACATGTTGGAAAACAACCAATTACTATTAATCATATTGGGAGTGTTGATGACGTCAAGATCACCCAAACAACTCATAAGACCAGGTACCCTTGCAAGATTTGTAAGGGTAGACATCTTCTTAAGGATTTCCCTGGTCTATCCAAGGTTATATAAGTATGGTCTACACACCTTGACCAACCCATGTCATCAGCCTCTGAACAACATGCTGATGACCTCCCGTCAACTAGTCACGATACTATTGGGAAGAAGAAAAGTAGAGTCAAGTTCTTGTGTATGTTATGCAAAGGGAGTCATCCAAATCACCTTTTCCCTCACATGGACGAAGCCTTGAAATTACTGGAAGACATGACTGTTTCACAGCCTCAACTTCCAGTTGCTTATCATAATTTTTCTCTCAACCCCCCTGTAGTTGATGGAATGATCACTCTGGACCCGTCGCCGATCAATCTAATTGATCATGTCNCGTCAACCTGGTCATGTCCTTAATTGAACCAGTTGACAAAGTGGTCAATCCCATCCCATCTTTGGTAAATCCCACTCTCCCTTTAGAGAGTGTTAACAAAGTGGTTGATCCGATCCCATCCTCAGTCGATCCCACTCTCCCTTTATAGAGTGGAACCTAAGTGGTCGATCCATTTCCACCTATCGACCCCATTCTCCCCTTGGAGAATGAAACCTAAGTGGTCGATCTGATATCTCCATTGGTTGATCCTACTCTCCTGCTAGAGAGTAAACCTGATACTGCTCCTATTTTTCTTGTTGATACAAAATATACCATGCCAATGGGTATTCCTTCTTCTCCCATGGAACCCCCTCCAAGTAATGAGGCTTTCTGTTTTGATTGGGGTGTGCTAACTAGACCTCGTCTTCCCTCTCACATTCCTTTCCAGATTACAATATAGTTTTTTGGTTGAGACGTTCCTCAGACACTGATAGATGAAGGTGCATCCGTTAGTATTTTTTTCTCTTTTTGATGGCAAGATTTGGGTTTTCCTCAGCTTGTGTCGGTTACTCAGAATCTGTTATCTATTAACAAAAGAACCATTCAACCTTTAGAGACCCTTCCTCAGTTTCCTGTAACTTTGGGAGGTAAAACTGTCTTTATTGATGTCATGGTAGTCCAAGACCCCCTGGATTTCTCTTTACTCCTTGGGCGAGATTATGTCTATGCCATGAAAGATATTGTGTCTACTCTTTTTCATGTGATATATTTCCATCATGATGGACGAGTTGTGACTATTGATCAACTTTCATTCATTGACCTTGACTAGATTGCCTCCCTAAATGGTTCCTATATGAAGATGGTATTGGCCCCACCACGGGTCAATTATGTGGTGTTGTCACCCATGGCTTCAACTTCTAATGACTTAGATCCAATAGTTTACATGGTGACCTCTTCAATAGGGTTGTTAGAGCCTGATATTTTTACTCCTATCGCAACCCTTGACATGGTGTCCTTCCAGATTGTGTTTCTTCCTTCTAGTGAAGACCTCTTGGAATCCATGACCGAGTTTTGTCCCTTTACATGGTGTCATTCCGGAGCATTGTCCTCCTAGAATCCATGATCAAGAAGAGAGCCCACAAGTTCCTTTTAAGCTATTTGGTTGAAACAAATATTAGGGGGCATTTTACTTAGCCTCTGGACTTCATGATGAAGTTGAGTCGCTAGCTTCTTAAACTGGGGGCTAAGTACCAACCATACTTTTGTTCTGCATTGGGAAGTCTAAGCATAGTTTTCTATGGTTCAAGCTTGTGTAAAAATTAAACCACCTATCTCAAGCATAGTTTCCTCTAGTTCAAGCTTATGTAAAAATGAAACCGGGCCCAAGCATAGTTTTGTTTATCTTTTAATCTTGTGTAAAAATAAAATCTATCCCAAGAACATTTTTGTTTTGTTTTAAAGCTTGTGTAAAAATGAAAACAATCCCAAGCTTAGTCTTTGTTCTTTCTCATGCTCACAAATACATGAGAATAAGTTACCGAGCTTAGTCTTTGTTCTTTCTCATTCTCATAAATCAATGAGAATGTAACCGAGTATATTTTTATCACTTTTTCGGACTCGTAAAGGTTATAAGAAAAAGGAACCCCCTGGAGTGTCCTTTAAGCTTTTTTCAGACTCTCTAAATATGAAAATATTGTTGAGCGATCTTGTTCTTTTCTCGCTCGTTAAAGTATTTGAAGAAAACATCTGTTGAGAGGTAGTTTATCTTTTTCTTGGTCTCATCAAACTACTTATGAAAAAGGAACTTGTGGAGTCCTCTTTAAGTGTTTTTAAGACTCTCTAAACATGAAAAACCCTTGAGTTTTCTTTCTTTGGACTCGTAAAACAAACATCGAAAGACCCATATCGGATCGAACCACTCATTCCTCGTGTTCATTAAAAATACTCCTAAGGACTCATCCGAAGGATGAGCTTATAGTCCAAGCATATGTTATCCTCCTCAAGCTTGTGTAAAAATAAAGAGGTACTCGCTAGAAATGGTGGGGGAAAAATTGGGAAAGAAATGTGTCTAAACCTGTATTCCATGGAAGAGTCACCTTTGAACATGATACCCTTTCACTCGCTTTGTGTCTATGTTGGAAAATGCACTTGTCTCTTGATCATACTCCTTTATAAGATTACAAATTGGTCTGTGATCCGTGTTGTTGAGTTAGTGTTTCCAAGACAGTTTTTGTGTCGTCAATATGTTCAAAGAAAAGTTCAACCTAGAAATCCTTCTATTGCATCGACCATTTCTGCAGTCCTTAAGCCTTCTATTGTGTCGGCCATCCCTGAGTCAGTCCTGAATCACTTGTTACTCTAATCTACATCAAATATTATTACTTGTTTTGTTTCATTGATGTGGGATACATTAAGGCCCTCCTATGACGAGTCTTTTCCTGTCGACTTCAACTCATTATCCAGGAATTAGACTTAGAAACTAATTGGTACCTTGGAACTTGCATGCCTCAATGACCGGTTTCCTTGCTTTCGACAGTGGGTTTTCATTATTGACCCTTGATCGAGAGATTCCTCTAAGTGTTCGACTTCAAATCATTAATTCACATTCGTTGGATTGTACTAGTGTACCTTCGGAGTCATTGACATTAATGATGATTTCCCTCACACTTGTTAACGGTATACACTGATGACCAGTAATAAAGTGGTTTCTACCATGTTCGACTTCGACACATGTATTCGCATGGTCAGATTCATACTATAGAGTGGTGGAGATGAAGACCCTGGATATTTTCTGCAAATTCAGGTTGCGTTGGAGTATTTTTAGTTTGTACTGTTGCATAGATCCACATTGTATGTCTTATGGCTATGTTCAAATTTTAGTCTTTAACACATAGATCCACAGTGTATTTTTGGTGGCTATGTTAAGATTTGAGATATATTGGCATGCATCCACTGTGTATGTTTAGTGGCCATGACCTGTCTTACTTGACATGGATCTTCTCATGTCAGAATTTATGCTCTGAGTTATTTGTATTTTGACTATGGGAATGCCTACCTCAGTGTTGATATATTATTGTACTGTATTTCCTTTTTTGTTGGCAGGTTTCTGACTGACCATTCCTTGTTCGCTACACACACTCGACAAAGTATTTTAGCTATCACTCTGTTCTAACTTCATACTTTGGGGGGCTCTCTGTTACACATTATTTCTATCATCCCTATGATTGTTAATGATGTAAACCTATTTGTTTCCTTCAAAGGGGTCAATGGCCTCAGTTCCTAAAGAAAGAAGGGAGAAGAACTTTTCCTGAGAAAATAAGTTGCATTCTCCTTTGTAAAAACCCTATTAAAGAGGATGTTCGCAGGTTTATATATAGGCAAGGTGTGAAAATGCCTGATTTTTGTAGGTTGCACCATAGCTAGGTCGCAAAGTGTTTGTAGGTTGCTATATAAGTAGGGTGTGAGAATTCTCATATGTGAGAAAAACGAGCATCTTCTCGATGCTTCTAGAAGAAGAAACTTCCATGGTGAGGTGGAATCTGAATGGTTTGGATCTTACTCGCTTTTATGATTTAGTGGGATCATCCTAACCTCCTCACCTTATCCTCTTCAACTTATAAAAGGAGAGGATATCTCATGGACAAAGTTGGCTTTTGGGATTATCTTGGATTGGATTGAGCTTTGGAGATTGTTAGCTTGGCTAGATGAGCCACTTTGTCAAGATAGATTGTGAATATTATCAGATCCATGCTCTCATAATTCTTGGAGTATAAGTGTGTGGGGAACAAAGGACAGTTGGAAGGGACCTTATGAAATCAAGGCCATGGTTGTAATATATCTTTCACATTTAATATGATACAATAATATGATTCCTTCCTATAAATATTGTTGTGTTTTATTGTATGATTCCTTGATCACATACATAGGTTTCTATTGAGTTTATGCTATTACTATCACTTTGGTTGGTTGCATTCTTTTGCAGGATCATCATTGTATGAGTGTTGGAACGGAGTTAGGATGGAAATGGTGAGAGGAAGCGGCGTTTAAACTATATTTCACCTATCCCTCTTTAGTTAATAAATTCAATATTTAAAACTTAAGGAAAGCGTCATGTTTTGGTGCGTTTTGTTCTAGATCTAGGTGGATCTAGGGATATTAGTTAGTGTATCCACCTACCGATTTATCCAATAACACCAAGTACGTCTGGAAAATTCATCAATGAAAGTTAAGAAATACTTGCACCCATAAAAAGAAGGAGAAGAAAGTGGACCATACAAATCACTATGAACAAGCTGCAAAGGACCTGAGGCATGCCAAGAAGCATGTTTTTCAAAACTATCCCAATGATGTTTGTCGAGAACGCAATCGACACAAACACCATCTTTGCATGAAACAAGAGGAAGACTAGTCACCCTCTGTTGATTACATAGTTGTTTCAATGAGCGATAGTTTAGATGACCAAACCGTTCATGCCAAAGTTTTCTCAAGTCATCACTATGAGAAACAAAAACTAATGAAAAATATGATGACCCAAAGTTGTCAAATTTGTACAACCTTGTAATATCATCAACAATTCCAGTTGCAAGAACATGCTTAGGTATTTTAGATCCTTGATTACAACTTGGTGAGGTGAAAACTTTACAGTTTTTCCTTCACCTGAATGAGTGATTTGATATACTGATAGAAGGTTAAAAGAAAGACTTGGAACACATAATACATCATTGAAATGCCCATTTTCTACTTGAACTATTCCAAATCCTTAAACACCAAGAGATCTATCATCACCAACAAATATTTTCTTGGTGTTACATTTATTTAGAGTAGAAAATATGGCTCTATCCTTAGCCATATGATAGGATGCTCCAGAATCAATAAGCCACTCATCAGAAGTAGAAATAGAATTAGAATTTGTATTGAAGGAGAAACCAGAAGAAGAAAGTGCATGTCCATGAGAAGAAGAAGAAGAAGTAGAATCAATATTGATGTTGTGATTCTTCATCATTTCTTCTAAATCTGCCATATTCTTAAAACATTTGGACTCATCATGACCATCTTTACCACAAAAGTTGCAATGTTTGTTAGTATTCTTATTTTTATATTTTTCTCCTTTGTCTCCATTAGGAGAAAAAGTTTTCTGAGTGGGTTTGGGACCCTTATATTGCTTGTTGTTGTGGAGAGCATGTTTCTTATTGGGATTCTTGGGTTTATCCTTTTGATGGACAACTAAGGCTTTGTTGGAGGTACCTGTAGTGCTGATCACTCCAAGTTGTGTTGGACAACTAAGCGGGGGAGGGGGGTGAATCAATTTTTACAGTGCTTAAACAATAATGCTTATTTTAAATTCATTACAGAACTCTCAATGACAATCACAATAATGCAGGGAGGTAAGAAATAGAACATTCGACATCAATCACACATATGAAATATACAGAGAAAAATATTTCTTGAGGAAACCCATAAAGGGTAAAAACCTCTTCTTCTTGGTATGATAAGTAATCTTTACATTCTGTACATTATCATACATATGAGCTCCAACTCATTGTGAGGCTACAACCTCTATTTTGCAAGCTACAACTTCCTGAGAGCACCAACTCTCTGTTTTCTCTAGCACCTACTAGAAGGAAGCACCAACTCCCTGGTTTCTCTAGCACCCACTAGAAGGAAGCACCAACTCCCTAGTTTCTCTAACACCCACTAGAAGGAAGAAACAATTCCCTAAGAGTTCCAACACCAACTTCCTAAGAGTTCCAACACCAACTAGATGGAAGCACCAACTTCCAGTTACACAGGCATTGACAAGTATATCAGAGAACAAATGTTCTCCCTTGCACCACCCTACCACCCTGGTTTTTCTAGCTGCAACCAGATGGAAGATACAACTCCATGTGTTCAAGCACCCACTTGAATCTCTGAGGACAACAGTCCTCCATAGCACCTTCCTACCACCTTGAGATATAAAGTTTGTTATCTGTAAATTTATCACAGTGATACAATATTTATCAATGGCTTACCAGTCTCATCACTGTTCTGCTACACTGGTCTTCTCTACCTGCATCAGTGTCTTCCTGCACACTTTCCTTATGCTTTATGTTCTTCTTCCTTTTATTCTCTATGTGCCATGTCCCTTCTATGCACCATTCCTCTTATGTGCATTTTAGCTACTGCACTCTGACTCCTTCTACACACATGAATCACTCTCAATCACAACCAATCTCTTCTCTATTCTGCATTTTTATTTTCTGTGTGCATCTTTTGCATCCTCTATTCACAATGCTTCTACATGCTCTCCATATGTCGAGTGCTCTTCCTGATCATAATTTCAACTCTTCAACTTCTCTGGATGTTAAACCCATGCGTTCATCATCATTGGGTGTTATGCCGAGATTCCTTAGCCTCTCCAGCAGTCGAGACTCTTCATCTTCTCTGTCACAGTCGAGCTCATTCCCTCTGTTGCAATTCCAGGCTCCAACAGTCTTAAATCTATCAATAGCCTCTATGAAAAGTCTTCATGCCACTAGAAGGTGCCTCAAGACACTTCATCTTCTCTGGCGATCACCCTGAAGTCTCTTTGAGACCTTTGGTAGAAACCATCAGTCGTTTCTAGCAGTTACACTATGAACCTCCAAGAAAACGCATCAGCAACTGAATTTCCAATTGTCCAAGAGTCATGATTCAGTTCTGCTAACTGAATCGTAATTGATCGACTAATTGTGAAGAGAAACAGTAGCCCTTCGATCAAATTTCCAAGTATCCAACACCATTGGATTACAAGCATAGGGTCTCGCATTGATTTCGCCATTTCGCATTTCGACATTTTGGCATTTTGGCATTCCTATGGTGAAGAGTCTCGACTCTTCATGTTATGATCACCGAAAAGGAGCTTAACTTGGTGCTAGATCCTCCCTCTCACATTATCACTAACAGTGACCACAGCCTACACCAAAAGGTGTTTTCGCATTTCGACATTTCAACGTTTTTCCCTTCGAGTCATTATGACTCCAACATTATAAAATTCATGATCACAAAATATCTGAAGTGATCAAATGGTTCACATAACCCACTGATATGGATGATTGATGGGATTTCAGAGTTTTTCTTTTTGGGTTTTTGAGACTCACAATAGTCCCTTTGGCATTTTGAAGTTCGAGACTTCATGAAGGTGGAGTTTCTGCTTGCTATGTAAAACCCCGAAATAGAAAGTTTTGATGTGACGTAAACCTGCTAACGTCACACGTGGATTAACACGTGCTGAATAGATGCCATGTGTCACTCTGATTCGTGAATTACATGTGCCTGAAATGGTGAATCAACTTGACACTTGGCAATGCCGGATTGTGACTTGTGTCCTTAGCTGACATTGTTTGTTGATGTCGTTTGTTGATGTGCCTGTTTTGGGATTTCAACGTTTCTCATTTCCCAACTTCGGGACTGCTGTGATGAAGAGTCTCAACTCTTGACTCCTCCAACTCCCGGTATCCGAGACTCTGAAATGAAGTCATATCAACGATCCACAATCTTGATGATTCAATGGTCTAGATCTTTTTGTGATTTCGCATATCGCGAGTTCCTGCCGTGAGTTGCTTCCTTGATTCCTCCAACTCCTGGTATCTGAAACTCCGAAACGCCATGGTTTCACATTTTGCAATTTCATCACTCTTGTTCTGAGTTTCCTTGACATCTCTAACTCCCAATATCTGAAACTCTGAAATGGAGATTAAGTCATGGTTTCGCATTTCGTTATTTTATGTCATGAGTTGCTTCCTTGACTCCTATAGTTTACACTTCTGAATGGGATCCAATGATCACTTGTTGAACTTGCTATTTCCATGCCGTTATCCCTACATTGTTGGTCATGATCTTTTCCATCAATGACAAAAATGCATACTCTTCACTATCTCTTCTGATCTTATCGAGCTTTCTTTGCTGCGTCTTCCCAAAATACTTCAGGTGCCCGCTTGACACATTCTTCATGTACTTAAGCCATCATCATTATTTTACTTGCCATCAATGACAAGAATACACTGCCTATAAAACATGCCAACAATATCCCCCTTTGGCATTGATGGCAACAAAGGCACCCAGACTCTTTTCTCCCCCTTTGACATCAATGTCAAAGAACACATACTCCCCCTGAGCTGTTGTAGTATTTTTAGGAGGTATCAGATATTATACCAACACAAACTCCCCCTGACAGGATGGAATCTCTTATTTGAGGCCTGCATAATATTTGTATCTAAACCAGAGTCTTCTTCTTCTGATTCTTGGACCTGTTCATCTTCATCTTCCACTGTATCCTCTGTAGAATACTCAAAATTGCTCACCTCTCTTACTGGGACTCCTTCATCAACCTTTTCTTGTCATAACTCGATGGCTCCCCCTGTCACTATTCTCTCTCTTCTTCTGACTGCTTTCCCCCTTTGTTCCTAAAAGGTTAGCTTTCCCTGACAAGGTATTTCCTCTTGTTATCTCTACAATATTTCATGTATAT
This sequence comes from Picea engelmannii, assembly GCA_009831015.1. Taxonomy (NCBI): domain Eukaryota; kingdom Viridiplantae; phylum Streptophyta; class Pinopsida; order Pinales; family Pinaceae; genus Picea; species Picea engelmannii. Next base: position 543,930 of record ML779603.1, on the reverse strand, counting down.
CATTTTGTAAAAAAAAATGTTGTTGCTGAGGATGTTGTTGTCCTACTGAAACGCTACGTAATTTTAGCTCGTACTTTTCCAACAACCCTTGGATCCGCGCATTGATTCTCATCAATTTCTATTACTGCAAATTCATTTTTCTTCCAATATTCTTACAACCCAAGGCTTTTATGACAATATAAATCACAAGAGAAAAACACTACAAACATTCTCACATCTTCTTTTCTTTTTTTACAAATGGAGGACCTATATCAGGTTTCTTAGGAGCACTGATTTCTACCTTGTTGAGTCCAATACCGGATTTGTCATTTGGTGATCTATGACTATCCAATATTTTATCCAGGGTCATGGAACTATTCAAGAACTTGATTTGGGTTTTTGACTTCTCAACCTTCAAAACTTCTACTTCTAGCTTATGACATGATTCTCTTGCTACTTCTTCCATGGGATTAATGCTAACTAAACATTCTTTTATTGTATCTAAATATTCTTCTTTAATTGTAGGGGAGCATTCAACATCAACATTGTTGTTTGTCCTTATGCTTTTAGCCACCACTTGTCCCGACTTTACAGAGTTTATCTTATAGTATTTGGAAAGGACCACCTCTTTACATGCTCTGTCACACATTTTCCTTACATTAAGAAAATTATGTTTCATCCCATCTATAGGAAGATCACCCTGAGAATCTCCTTTTCCATTACTTGAACTCACCATCCCTTTATCCTTGATTTTACCTGGTTCATCATTTTCAAGGATCACATTTCTTGTTTTGATTTTTCTTATAAGAAGCCTATACTTTTCTCCAATCATGTGCTTGGAACATCTACTATCTATATTCCAGGGGTTCTTTTATCTTTGAGCCGACAACACTAATCCACACTTATCACTTTCTTTCTTCTTCCAAACCTTGACATTTTCAGTAGAGGAATTCAAATCTGATTTATAGTTCTTTAAGCGAAAATCAACAACTTTATGTCTATAGTTATGACAAATATAGCATTCTGGTACGTTGATTAAAGAGTCGAAATGATTGTTATGCTTAACCTGTGTCCTTTTCCCATCCATCAAGTGATTTCAAATCTATGGATGTTTTTTACTTGGGTGTCTCATTCGTTGTTGTGGCAGATATCTATACCTTGAATGTCTTGCTTGCTCAGATCTAAATTTTAAAGAACATTTTACAACTTTGTGACCAAAGTTAGAATAAAAAAAACAATATCCATAGAAAAATCTTTGGTACCTGGAAAATGGTTGTCCTCTTTGAGCAGGTTGATTTCTTCCATGCTGATGATTTCCTTGAGTAGGGCGTGCATTATTTATTTGTTCTACAGATTCAGTCTTGGCACCTTTTCCTTTACTCCTCTTGGGCGGCTAATTGTCTTCATTTGTTTCTGCAGGTTTGTTGTTGTCATTGGTTGTAGATTTGACAAACTTGATGGGTTCTTTGTTTCTTAGCTGACCACTACTTGATCCCTCTTCATAACCCAAACTAGTTTTCAGATTTGGATTTCTTTGTTGATTCATAATGGTGGCGAATCCTTTTGAGGTTTTGATACTTGACAGATTCTGATGATACAAGGCTTGAAACTTCTCCAACTCTTTCCTTTTTTTCACTACTTCTTCTTCTAGGGCTTCAGATATTGCCTTCTTTTCTGATAACTGTTGTTTCAGAATGTCCTCTATTTTCTTTGCCTCTTCTAATTCCACTTTTAGCAGGGAAAACTCTTCATCATTTTTTTTAGTTCCTTTCTTGAACTGTATCAACAATTGTTTTTTCTTTCTCTTCTTAAGTATGAGTCTATCAATCTCTTCCAAAGCATTGATCAACTCTCTTTCCAAGTCAACCATAGCTTCTTCATCATTATCATCACTGCCTATGATTTTATTACCATAATCCTCTTTGGCCATAAGCATGAAGTCATTTACCTTATCTTCACAAGAAGAGCCACTATCAGTGTCTTCTGAGGAGTCATCATTGTTTACACATAAACTTTTATTTCTATCAAATCTTTTGGATTTGTACTTCTCTTCACCTTCAGAGTTCTCATCCTTCTTCTTGTGTGGAAACTTATTTGCAAAGTGACCTATCTTACCACAGTTAAATCATTTGAGGGGTATCTTGCCTTGATATTTTCTTGATCCTTTCTTTAAACTTCTCACAAATTTTTCCTCAATATAATCTAAATCTGAATTAGTATCCTTATCTACTTTAAAAAATGCTTCTCTAGTAATGGATTTATCTTTGTTGACTCTCATTTCATATGCAGTTAAAGTTCCTAGGAGTTGATCAATGGATAGAGTTTTAATATCATTTAGTTCTTCTATTGCAGAGACTTTTGGATTAAATTTATCAAGCAAAGATCTTAAAATTTTCTGAACTAAAATTGATTCTTCAATCTTCTCACCAAGACCCTTCATGGCATTCACAAGTTCTTCAACTCTTAAAAAATACTTTCTAACTATTTCATCTTCATTCATCTTTAGTTGTTCAAACTTCAACCTAAATGTTTGATGTTTGGCATCTTTTACTTTCTCATTTCCTTCGTAGCTTCTAATAAGTTTATCCCACATTTCTTTGGCAGTTTGAAGATGCATCACCTTTACAAACTTGTCTTCTGCAAGTCCATTCAAGATAGCATTCATTCCCTTAGAATTAAAGATAAATTCTAACGTATCATCGTTGGAAGCTAGCACAACAAGCTTTATGTATCCAGTCTCTACTACATCCCAAACATCAACACCTAAGGCCATTAGGTATGTTCTCATTATAACCTTCCATAAGGGAAATTTTGTTCCATAAAATAGAGGAGGCTTAGTGGCCGAAGTCCCTTCATGACTTGTCATGTTTAAGCTTACAGATCTACCTTTAGATAAAAGGAACCTACACTGATACCAATTGTTGGACAACTGAGAGGGGGGGGGTGAATCAATTGTTACCATGCTTAAACAATAATGCTTATTTTAAATTCATTACATAACTCTCAATGACAATCATAGTAGTGCAGGGAGGTAAGAAATAGAACATTCAACATCAGTCACACATATGAAATATACAGAGATAGATATTTCCTAAGGAAACCCATAAAGGGTAAAACCTCTTCTTCTTTGTATGATAAGTAATCTTTACATTCTGTACATTATCATACATATGATCTCTAACTCTTTGTGAGGCTACAACCTCTATTTTGCAAGATGCAACTTGCTGAGAGAACCAACTCTCTGTTTTCTCTAGCACCTACTAGAAGGAAGCACCAACTCCCTAGTTTCTCTAGCACCCACTAGAAGGAATCACCAACCCCCTGGTTTCTCTATCACCCAATAGAAGGAAGCAAAAAATCCCTAAGAGTTCCAACACCAACTGGATGGAAGCGCCAAATTCCTAAGAGTTCCAACACCAACTGGATGGAAGCACCAACTTCCAGTTACACAGGCTCCGACCTGTATATCAGAGAACCAATGTTCTTCCTTACACCACCCTCCCACGCTAGTTTTTATGGCTGCAACCAGATGGAAGCTACAACTCCCTTTGTTCAAGCACCCACTTGAACCTCTGAGGACAACAATCCTCCCTAACACCTCCCTACCACAATGAGATATAAAGTTTGTTATCTATAAATTTATCACAGAGATACAATATTGATCAATGGCTTACTGGTCTCATCACTATTCTACTACACTGCTCTGCTCTACCTGAATCAGTGTCTTCCTGCACAATTTCCTTACGCTTTATGTTATTTTTTCTTTTATTCTCTGTGCACCATGCCCCTTCTATGCACCATTCCTCTTCTGTGCATTTCAGCTGCTGCAATCTGCCTCCTTCTACACACATGAATCACTCTCAACAACACCCAATCTCTTCTCTATTCTACGTTTTTATTCTCTGTGTGCATCTTTTGCATCCTCTATTCACATTGATTCTACATGCTTTCCCCATGTTGGGTTCTCTTCCTGATCATCATTGCAACTCTTCAGCTTCTCTGTATGTTAAACCCATGTGTCCATCATCATTGGGTTTTATGTCGAGATTCCTTATCCTCTCCAGCAGTCGAGACTCTTCATCTTCTCTGTCACAGTCGAGCTCATTCCCTTTATTGCAGTTCCAGGCTCTAACAGTCTTACACCTGTCAATAGCCTCTATGAACAATCTTCATGCCACTGGAATATTCCTCGAGACACTTCATCTTCTCTGGCGATCACCTTGAAGTCTCTTCGAGACCTCTGGCAGAAACCATCAGTCGTTTCTAGCAGTTACACTATGAACCTCCAAGAAAATGCATCAGCAACTAAATTTCCAACTTTCCAAGAGTCATGATTCAGTTCTGCTAATTGAATTGTAACTGATCGACTAATTGTGAAGAGCAAAAGTATCCCTTTGATCAAATTTCTAAGTATCCAACACCATTGGATTACAAGCATAGGGTCTCACGTTGATTTCACCATTTCACATTTCGACATTTTGGCATTTTGGCATTCCTGTGGTGAAGAGTCTTGAATCTTCATGTTAGGATCACCAAAAAGGATCTTAACTTGGTGCTAGATCCTCCCTCTCACATGATCACTGACGGTGACCACAGCCTACACCAAAAGGTGTTTTCGCATTTGGGCATTTCAACGTTTTTCCCTTCGAGTCATCGTGACTCTAACATTATAAAATTCATGATCCAAAAATCTCCGAAGTGATCAGACGGTTCACATAACCCACTAAGACGGACGATTGACAAGATTTTGGAGTTTTTCCTTTTGGGTTTTCGAGACTCACAATAGTCCCTTTCGGTATTTCGGATTTTGAGACTTCATGAAGGTGGAGTTTGTGCTTGCTATGTAAAACCCCGAAATAGAAAGTTTTGATGTGATGTAAACCTGTTGAGGTCACACATGGATTGACACGTGCCAAATAGCTGCCACGTGTCACTTTGATTGATGACTTACATGTTCCTAAAATGTTGAATCATCTTGACACTTGTCATTTCCTGATTGTGCCACATGTCCTTAGCTGACGTGGTTTGTTGATGTGCCTGTTTTGGGATTTTGGCGTTTCCCATTTCACAACTTTGGGTATCCTGTGATGAAGAGTCTCAACTCTTGACTCCTCTAACTCTCGATATCCGAAACCCCAAAATGAATTCAGATCAACGGTCCACAGTCTTGATGATTCGACGGTCCAGATCTTTTCGTGATTTCGCATATCATGAGTTCCTACCATGAGTTGCTTCCTTGACTCCTCCAACTCCCGATATCCAAAACTATGAAACATCGGGGTTTCACATTTTGCGATTTCATCATTCTTGTCATGAGTTTCCTTGATATCTCCAACTCCCTATATCTGAAACTGTGAAATGGAGATTAAGTCGTGATTTCACATTTCGCAATTTTCTCCCGTGAGTTGCTTCCTTGACTTCTGGAGTTTACGCTTCTGAATGGGATCCAACAATCACTTGTTGAACTTTCCATTGCCATGCCATTTCCATGCCATTATCCCTGAACTACTAGTCGTGATCTTTACCATCAATGACAAACATGCATACTTTGCACTATCTCTTCTGATTTTATCGAGCTTGCTCTGCTGCGTCTTCCCAAAATACTTCTGGTGCCTGCTTGGCACATTATTCCTATACTTAATCCATCGTCATTGTTGTACTTTCCATCAATGAAAAGAATACAATACCCATAAAACATGCCAACAAGTTGTACTAGCTAATCTTTCTCTCTAATCAAAGAATCACAAAAGTTCTCCAGACTGGGTTTTTGATAATCTTTCCCTACAGCTTCTTGTATGGCATAAAAGTTAGATACAAACATGAAATATGCACTACCTTAGAAAGAATAGGATAGATGCAACTATCTTCGTCAATCTTTATCTTACATTCTTCACATAAAGTTCTGAGTGTTTTAAACTTAGATAGATAGTCTTCAATGCAAGAAAAATCACTTGGATTCAAAGTTAGTAGATGATTTTCTAACTATTGTGCTCGAATAATATTGTGTTTACCAAACACTGATTCGATACTTTCCCAAGCTTCTTTGCTTTTATCAATTCATTGAAGGTGGAACCTTAAATCAGGAGAGATGTACATTCCGATTAATCCACGTGCTTCGTCATTCCTATTATCCCATTTGGATTTCTTATCAACATCAGTGGGTGTTGCTTCCTTTCCCAAGGCAATCTGGTTCAAGCCTTTACTTCTTAATAAATCCTCTATATGGGATTTCCATTGGAAGTAGTTGGTGCTGGTAAGTAAGATATTACTGTAGAAGCCATATTAAATATGCAGACAATACTGATTTAAAAACTGGAACTAATGATTTTAATTGAAAGAGCTCAAAAATTTATGCGCTTTTAAAAAAAATGACACTAAAAATGGACTTCAGATGTGAGAGCTATGCCCTTTAAAAAAAAAAAGCATAAATGATAACCAAGGGACCACATGGTAGTGTAAGCTGCTTTATGAAGTGACCCACTTTTATAAAGAGAAGTGGGGCTCACTTTTACAAAGAAAAGTTGCATGCAAAACAAATAAATCTAAAATAAAATATTAGAGCTACTTATAGTGATTCACTTTTATACTTGAAGTGAAATACACTTTACAATTTTAGCATGAACTTTTTCAAAAAAGGTAACAAAAGAGAGACTTGAACTCAAGACCTGTTACTTAATAAGGAAAATTTTAACCAAATGGTCTAGCAAAACATATTGTAATGCTTGGAAGGAGTATTGGGGTTGTTGTTGTTGTTGTTGTTGTTGTTGAGCATGCTAAAAAAAAACTCTTTTCACACAAGAAAAAAAAATCCCTTCTTGATGACAACAAGGGTTAGATCTCGGTTAGCTTACCTGAAAGATGCACCTTTTCCTATTTGTTTCTGATTTTCCAAGATTGCACAGGGCGTGGGGAAAATATAATAAATATATCTAAAAGAGTAGCAACCCAGAAAAAAAATAAAAATATACAAAACCAAAATATTTCTCTGCAAAAAAATTTAAAAATGTGTATTCAAACTTTATACCTTCGGACCTGACTATAATGGACGTATCTTGGTAAAATGAAAACCTTTTCGAGTGAAATGAAAAATGTTCCTGAATGAAATGAGTTCTATGGACTCAATGGAATAGTCCTCTCAGCATAGAAATGTTTGAAAATGGCAGAAAATGGAGATGAGGCAACTCGGCTTCACGATCTCAATCTACAATAGGAGTGGGTATTCAAATAGGCTCTAATACCATGTTCAACAAAATAGGTATTCCAACAGACTATGGACACCTTCAGTAACCACTCACATAACCAGATCAAGGATCAACACACCAATTTTTTCACTTGGTAAAACCCCTGCGGGGAAACATCCACAGCCCCAGCCAATGCGACCACTTGGAGCAGTTTATTAATGGAAAGAAAAGGATTACAGAGAGATTTTACAAGAGAGTTTCTCACAATCGATTATCAGAAATGACCCTCCATGCTCTTTAAATAGAGATCATGGACTAATCGGGTGTTACACCATGGATCAATGATCGTTAAGATCGTGGAGAGTATGAACCGTCAAATCACTCTATGTCAGGAACATATCATGACTGTCAGATTTCCTAACTACAAATGCATACTAATGCATACTAAGGAAAAACACTAGAAAACACACTTTTACCCAATGACACAATAGACAAAGTAGATCTTATCTAACTCCTAGGTGTTTAAATATCCTAACAATGAATTGTAACTAACTAACTAACTTTTGATAAGAAGGAGTGAGAAAAAACTAGATCCAATTGTTTGTTGTAGATCCCTTGCTTGAAACTTTTCTCCATCATTTTTCTCCAACACTTTCTCCTACCACTTGCACACAAGGAGAAAGACAACTGCAAGATAGGTAGTTACAAAATAACTAACTTTCAATTATGCTAACTTAAATTAATTCCATTGGTGTTATATATAATTAAATGCCAAAATGGGATGATCATAAACTAAAATATAGAGTTGGACGAGAAAGAGATAACTTTATTGATTTAACAACAAAGTTAAGGAATGTTACAACATGTAACCACTGTGACGTTGGTGCTACATAATCAACATCCAGGTTCCTCCACCTAGGTCAATGAATACCAACTCAACCTCCAATTTATTCACACAAACATGTTTGAGAAAAATAAGTGGTCTCTTTTTGATAAGATAAATGAAGAAAAGATTGCTCAAAACATGGGTTTTCAGATGTGAAGGGGATAGTTCACAGACATGGAATAATGGGCTTCGAAACTCTAGCAATAAATGTCTAGCATAATGATTCTCTCATCATTCATTACTCTCATATACTCCTTGGATCCTTTTGATACCCCAAATAAGTTGTTAGAGTAGTTATCCATTTGAAATAGGGAGTTAGGAACTGGATGAACCCGCAAGGACCACTTGAAATTTAGTAAATTTGTATTTTATTTGAGCTATGTAAATGTGTATGCATGTTTATAAAGTGAAACATCCATATGTATGTGGGTTTCATAGCTATTAGGGCGTGTGTATCTCAAAAAATGGGGGTTTTTAATAAATTTTTAGGAGGAATAAAGGGGGATTGTAATTATGTTAAGATTACATATTTTTGTTATGAAACATGTGACTATGTTTCATTTAATAAAAATACAAAACCATTTACTAAGTAGGAACAAACTTGATAGTACTGGTCATGATATACTTGAGGAAGTTGACAAAGCAGGGGTTGACTGAATGGTTGAGTGTAAAGGAAGATGAACTGCATTTGTGAAGAAAATAGGAAGCTTGTCTAACAATATTACTTACGCCTATTAAGAACAACCTCACACCTTCAACATACTAGACGTGTGAAGAGAAAATTGACCAATAAAAGGAGCCATTGGGGTAGTTGGAATAGTTATTGAATATTGTTAGTTGACTCTTGAAGAAGGAAAGGGTCAATTAAAATGACCAGACAACATGACATTGAATATTTTCTTCTTCATAAATGAGAACCAAGGATTGCAGGTGACATCTAAAGGAAGATACGATGTTCCTGAGGGGATGGGAAATAATAAAAAAGAACAATCAAAGTTGAAAAAATAAACAACACACAAGAGACACAAAGATTCTGACATTAGAACAATCAAGAGAACAAGAGAAACTAGAAAGTGAAGAAAACAAGTGAGCTACGAAAATCATCTCATGAAGATATTCAAGGATACTGATTGAATATAGAAAGGATAAGAAGATATTTCCTTGAAGAAAAAAGTAATCTTTCCTAATTTTTTGATGATCACCCTAAACATAGGAGACCTAACTCCCAAACTGGAGCAATAGTGGGCTAAATCTTGGTTCTTACTTGACAGAAATCGACACTTATAAGGGGTTATCATTGAGGAACTATATAGAAGAGAAGGGGCTAGCATGAAAAGAGGAAATCTAGTTGAGAAATGATTTGATAAACCTGTAGAGACCCTGATCTCAGTGGGAGGTGGGAAACTTTTACTTTGGTAGAGGGGAGAGGAGAGTAACCTTCCTGGATCATCACGAGCTTGGAACCTGGCTGAGTCAATTTTCCCTAGTGGTAGCATGGATTCAAAAGAGGGTGGCATAATGTAGGAAGGCCCTCTACAGTAAGGCCTAAGGTTGAGAGGAAAATCATCCTCCCTCAATCAGTCGACGTTGGAAAATTGCCTTATCATATACGTTTTTAACTTAGCCTGTTAGAATTTGAATATGAATGATATGTGCATGTAAATGTTTGATACTATGGGAAATGTAAATTCTTATAGACTATTTTATAGACTTTCTAAGAATTCGGTCATGTTACTATGGAATTTGAATTATGTGTCAATTGTGAAACAAAATGAGTATAGATCATTGTATCCCTATGCTCTTGTTCCTTCCTTTGATACTGCTCTTGCTCCCTTAGCTGCTAGATCGACGACTGAACCATTTAAAGGGGCTTCATTGACTGGATCTTCATAGACTGAATAAAGATCATAATCAACAGGATCAATAGGCTAAACCGCGGGTGCTTCATCAACGGCATAATCTCTAGAATCTACTGAATCAACCGAATCAACAGGCTCTGGAATTAGTGGTCCATATGGTTATAATACTGGTACTTGGATAGGTAGCTTCTTTGGTCCTGGAACAAGTAATTCCCTTGAAACACATGGTTAGGCTCAGTAAACTCAGTAAACTTCTTCATCGGAATAGGAAGAATCAACAAGGACTAAACCAAAGACCCTGAGCTATTAGAGGAAAGTTTGCAGGACATGGACAAAAACATCACTTAGCCAGTGATGGTATGACCTGTAACTCGGGAAATACTTTGTGAGGAGTGGAGGACCATGAACACCACGAGAAGCTCTAATTTTTTGAAGAGAGATTGTAAGATCTATCAGGCCTTATGCTTCATGAGGTTGAGAGACTAGATATGGACAAAGAATAATATTATACCTTATAATATCTGGACAAATCTCGGTAGAAATTAGCAAAAAAACTAAGTCCCAACCCATGGTCTCACTAATTGAGGAACAATGAGATGAATCAGAAAAAATGATGACTGGTGATGGGGTGGGATGAGTGAATCTTAGACCTTTGTTGACTAAGGTCTATCGTCGAGAATGACTGAGAGCCAAAGATTCCAAAAGTTCGACGACGTTGATAAAGAGAAGAGATATAATGACAACCATTTATATGTTTAATATGACAAGGGGGTATCTATTCCATTGATGCTACACACATCATTATCAATGATTTAAAGTGGGATGGAAAAGTTTAAACAAGGAAGAATTGACAATGTAGTGACATAAGGATTGACGAGAACTGTCGATATGTTCTTAAAATAATCATAGCCTACATTGTCAATCTCTAGAATATCTCACTTAGGATGTTAAATAGGGCAAGTATGTCATGATGATGTGATATTCCTACTGAACATTCCACGTGTAAAAGTGGTAACAGGTGTATCTATAATATTGGTTAATGGCACTAATGTGGGTCCCATTGGGAGAGGAGGTTCTTTGAGCCTTCGGTTTCGTGGTGGTGATTAGATATATGGGCCACTGGTTCTAGACCGTTGATGCATGAGGAATCCTCATTGGAGGAAAGGGGATGGTGGGTTAAATGTTGTCTATAGAGTGATGAAAAAAAATATTAAGACTATTGACAATTGTTGATCTCATCGGGGATGCGACAAAGAGATATCAACCATTGATCCCTATGCATTGTCACGAGGGTTTAGGAGTTAAACCTATAGAGTGTTTCTTATGAGTACCAATGTCAGTGAAAAGGATAGGGAGTATGGACCGTCGATCAACACGGGGTGAAGTTTTAATCTCGATCATTCAGCCGATGAGTTTCCTCTTATTCATATAATGAATATAAAGGAAGAGATGAGAATTAATTTGAGGGTAAGTTAAATCACCGACTCACTATTGTCCCCACATTTATAGGTATAATTAAGGAGATGGTGTTTCAAGGCCCTCAGGTTGCATACATGGAGTATCGAGAGACATATGATTGTCATCTCCCACATGCACAGATCGAAACCCTCCTCATCACCACACATCCTCGATTCATCATGATGGCATTCACCACATCAACTTTCTTTTGGAAGACAATGGGTTTTTCTCCATGAGGTAGAACTAAAGTATTGTGGTAAGTGTCACTTTAATATTTGAGGCATTTGACTAACCTTGGTTATGTTATTTTCCTTGTTTAACCTTGGTGGTTGACATTGCGCACTAGTAAGTGGTCACCCTTAGGGATGGTTTTTCTACTGGGAGGCCTCCTTAATGAGTCATCATACCATACCCTATCATACTTATCATTTTCCACACATCATCATTTCATCTCCTTCTCTTTTGGTATTTTCAGGTGTACTGACCTGAGAAGGGTTTGTACCTTATGTGATGGGAAGAAGGGGTTGAATGCCTAGAGGGAATGTAGCTGGAAAAAGATAAAATCCAAAAATATAACCTTCGAGATGCTCACCTAAATATTTCTTGAGAACAATGAAATGCTTCTCCTAAAAAATCAAAGACCTGCAAAACAAAATACACATAAATAAAATGTCCCACTTGTTGAGGTATCTACACAAGTGCGTTACAAGATTTTTTTTACCCCTATGGTACTTTGTGTACCTCTCCCTTCAAGTGAAACTATGGTACTACCCCCCAAGATTTATGTTACCCATTGGGAGTACCTAGTCATTATGGACCTTAACCAATTAATGGAAAATGAACAGGCTTGGAAAAAGGATGCATTGAAAATGAAGGTGCAATACACCCTCTACAAAGACACCCTTAAATGAGACAATATGAGCCCTTGTATTTCATGAACCCCATGGCCAAAAGTCTTTCCCCCATACACTTCACCTTATCCACATAACTTAGAGAGGATTCCACTTAGGAAACACTCCTTGATTGAGGGAATGATTCACCCAATAGGTCACTTTGTCAACCCCCCCATACCTAAACTTGGAAAATTGCATAGGGTATTTGAGCAGTTGTTTAATTTGATGAGTTAACTTTTGATGTACATGCTTAGGTGGCTCTTATATTAAATCTGATTTTACTTTCCATCCTTATTTGACTTAAGATACTTGTAGGGCACACTTGTTTGTCTTTGTAGGACCTTGTTGATGGATGTTTTGGAGGAAAAATTTGATCTTCAACCTTCATTGGGGTAGGAAGCCCATAGGGTGGATTCCATGACCCATAACTTGGGACCAACTAGATGATGGAAATTTCCTTTGGAGGAAACATAGGACATTTGGGAAAGTGAGACCTATCCCTCCTCCAACTCAATGACTTTCTTGGGAGCTCTTATGCCACTTTTATAAGCTTGATGTCTTGTTTTGGGGCTAGGGGATGTGGTGGTTTATGGACACTTAGCACGTTTGAATGGGAGGAACCCTTGTATTATAGAGGGGACACTTGTATTGAGGACACATGGCCTTTGGAGGACTATCCCTTTCTCCTGCAACCCTAACGACTTCACCAAAGTGCCAAAATGTTACCCTTTAGGGTGTGATGTCATGTTTCTAGGGTTTCCTATGTTCATTTTTAAAGGGGGAATGGCTCCCTTATTTTGTGGTTTACTCTAATCTATGTGGAAAAAACCTTTTTAGGATTTTTTTATAAACAAGGATCAATTTCATTTCATTTTATCATAACTCACTCTCTCTTGAGTGAGAGACTTGGCTGAAATTTTCACCCTCTTTGGGAATTTGATCTATATCTCTCTCTTGTGCAAATTTATGGATGATTACTAGTCTATTTGTGGAGATAAGTGGTGCACTATCTCTCTTGATGCTAGTTATTTCATGTGTGGTGGAATATTCTTGGTAAGAAAGAGTTTATCTTGTTAATGCTTGCACTAGGTAAGGAATTTATGCCTTGTATTGTTTCCTTCTTGGTTGCAAGGTTGATATTGTTTAACTCTTGGTGGAGTATAAGGGAATACAACCTCCACTAGGATCTACCACTATTTTTTTGGACAAGTTATTTTGAAAAAGTTTCTAGGAGGAGTAAAAAGGCTTACACCCTCCTAGATTCACCTTGCTATGTTTTTCATGATTTAGAAAGTAAAAGGGCTTACACCCCTAGAGAATTTGCAAAACCTATATCTTAAAAAAGAGACTCCATAACCCAATAGATAAAGAACTACTCTAAATTGCATTGGAGACACAATACTCATCCATTGTAATACGTGAGAATTTACGAGATATTGTAATTGTTCATGTTGGATTATTTGTTACATGTTATAATAATTCTTCTGCCTGCGGGTACTCTTTTAGGCAAGCAATTTTTTGTTGTAATAAGTTTAATGTTACAACCATTAGGGTTGCAAAAAAAATAACTTTCTTTCATCATTTACTCATTTCTCCATTGTGGAAATTTACTTGTAAACCTATATTACTGTTCATTGTCTATCTTTTTGATGGTTTACTTGTTTATTTATATGGTTGGAAATTGTTGTGGTGGAAATTTCTTCCTACAACCATAGGGATTCCCTAATACATTGTTTATAACATATTTTTACAACCCTATTTTACCGTCAAAAGTTGCGTTTAAGCATTGGAATATTGTTTACATGTTTTGGGCTTAATTATCCAATAATAATTTGATGATTTTGATGGTTAATTATACAGTGGTCATAACTTACTCATTCCTTATATAAATATGATATATGATGCAATTCAGTTATAAAATTTTATCTCCTTGATTCCCCTTAGGTTTTGAGGCTTATATTGCACTATATTGTCTTGTTTTTGTGTTCTAACTTTGTTTTGTGGGGATACAACCTTGGTAACCATATTCCACCTTCCAAGAACTATTTTCAAAGTCTCAAAGACACTCTTGACTTTGAAAATATGGGTGTCCTTCTCATTTCCTCATTATCTTGTTGTAATCCCCCTAGGATCACCTGGGATTCCCCCCTTTTGTACAATGTCTCCTTCACTAAATAGATGGGAGCACTAATTTAAGGTGACAATGGATATACTCTCCCGTATTTGTCCCACCTTTGTAGATTGGGTTGGAATTTTCCCAACCTACAATCCGTTCGATAAAATTTTGGCATTGTTGTCAGGGAGAATTTTGAGTCCTCTTTTGAGCCCTAACGACACTTTGGAAAGCTATCCCAAATACTTTCCCTAATTTTTCTGGTGAATCCGCCTAAGGGATGTTCCCTCTCCCATCTTATTTGATGAAATTTTTAGGCCCATCTAGCGACTCAACAGCCCAATAACCCACCTTTCCCTTATTACCCTTTCCATCCTTTGATGAGCCTTGAGCTCATCTAACGACTCCATCGAGGTGTCATTTCAGGAAATGGAATTATGGCACCATGGGGTGAACCCTTTCCCAAATCTTGTCATATCTCGAATAAGACACTTTTATATATGGAGAGAGAAAAATATGTTGATGAAGCCACAAAGAAACTGATGAATCGTGTAAAAAAATTATCTCAAAAATCTACTGAAGAACAAGCCCTTGCAGATTGAAAGATGCTTGAGGAACATATATATGAAGAAAGTTACCAAGAAGATCCTGATTAAGTTTCTCATGTTGAATATATGGATGAGACATTTGTATCCATGATCCCACTTGATGAAGATGCATTTATCCTTCCTCGCTTTCCTCCTGGAGTGATTATCATCAAGGAAAAATATTATCATGAGGTTTACCAACCCCTTGCAGAGGAGAAGGAATTATCCCATGAAGGCTTGATTCGAGAAGTGAGTGCTGAATAAGAAGATCATGAGTTACCTTATGAATGTGTCGAACACTCCAATGACTTGATCCATGAAGATTATCCTCGTGAAGACGAAGTGATTTTATCTATAGTTCCATTTGATGAAGACATCTAGGCCTATGTTCATCTTACACATCAAGAAGAGAACATGATAATTTATAACCCTTTAGAAAATCTTTATGATACTTTATTCCAATATTTTTAAAATGAAGAAGTGTTAGAGTATCCCTTGGATGAAATGAACCCTTTATGTAATAATGTGATTGAGAAAATTGATGATTTCATACATGTAGGAAAGAATCCATGGTATGTTGACTGTTTTGGTTTTGATGGTGATCCTATCTACGACATTGAAGGAAGTCTCCAGATAAGAAACACAAAATTATTTCCTTGGGAAGGTTGTTTTTAATACATGGACCATCCAACTATTTGGCATCCTAATGATAACACGATTGTAGATTGGTCTCATCCTTTCAAGGATGAATTTTTATAATGTACTCATGATTATTTTCAGTCATACTTTGGGAATCCTTCTACGCAATTAGATTCATTATGTTATGATCCACCATATCAAAACTTGATGAAGATAAGACCATGGAAAACCTAGAATTATCACAGTCTCATTCTACCTATTAAGACATAGGTTAAAATTTTAAATAAAAAATTTGGAATTTTTTTACTATAGGCATTTTGAATTTTACTTGTGTGAGAGATAGAGGTCCAAACGTTTCTCCTTTATGTAGAAGACGGAATGTTATCTGTATAGTAATATTCTCAAATCTAAGAATAAAAATCAGAGGAGAAGAACCCTCTATTTCAACCTAATCAGAGTATTTCTTATGATTATAGTAATTTTTTCCCCTTAATTGGATATTATAGACAAAATTTCAACTCACAAATTTGTTATGTTCAAACTTTTATGAGAATTTCCATTAAATTGATTTTCTAATTTCCAATAAAAATTCATTGTATTAACTAATTTTTATTTGCAAGTTTTGATATAAAATGAAATGTTGAAAACTAATAAACTTAACTAAACACCTATGCTAAGCATTACCTCGAATTTTATTTCTTTTTCAATATATTAATATCATGTATATCCATCCTTTAAAATTTATTAACCTATATACATAATATTCAAGTGAATGAAATTTTTTTTTATATACAATATAGATTTAAAGAAAAATGTTTAAAAAAGACAATATTAGTTATGTAAATAAATAAAAGAGAAATTTTGATAATATTAAAAATGTTTTTTTTTTTTTTTATTATTATTAGTGGTATTACAAGGATCTCTTTAAGTGCATTTTACTTGGGAACTATATACATAAGATCTGCATCCATGATGTTCTTTTTGATAAATAATATGAAAACAAAAAATAAAAGAAAAAATCTATTTTAAATATAATTATTATTTTAAATTTTTTTATTTTATTTTAAGATTATATTTAGAAAAAAATACCAAATACAAAACACTTCTCTGAAAAAGAACATAATAATCAAAGCCCAGTAATTATCATAGAGAAAATGTAAAATATTTTAAATATAATTGAAAGAAGGCATGGCCACCTACATGTTTCCAATTAAAACTCGTTAGTATAGAAATCGAAATCAATAATAGAAAAACAATAATTCTCAAAAAGACTTTCAATAAGAATTTGAAATAACATCAAGCTTTTCGCAATACTGTTAGAAAAAAAAAAATTAAATTAAAATTAGGAACAATCATTCTCAAACAGACTTTGAATAAGAATTTGAAATAACATCAAGGCTTTTCGCAGTAATGTTAAAAAAAAGTTTTAAAAAAAATGATGAAAAGGCTTCCTACCTTAGCTTGATAAGTGTAGTGGCATCCACATCAGCATCGCCATGTAGGATAGCATCAGGCTTTGAGAAAATAGTGTCTAACGATTCTGATAGAATCTATCAGAAGTAAAATATATTTTACTTATTTAACACATAAAAAATAAATTGATCATATCAAATTCGACCAAGTTCATGGTATCAAATTGGAACGATTCTACCCTCGACCAAGAACTAAATAGTTTGTCCAAAAATCATAATGAATAGAAATATCATTAGCACGAATGAACTGCCAACTTCTCAGGAAATGTAATAGCAAGGCAAGGCCAGGCTAGGCCTGGGGTGGGGTTCGCTATTATATGTAATTTTGAGACGGGACAAGTCAGTCTCTTCTGTAATTTTGAAAAGCCTGATGGTTTTTATTTAAATAAAACTACTTTTTATGAAAAAAAAAACCTCTTCAGGCAATGATGTTTATTTTCAAAAATTAGTGGTTTCTGCTTAAATAAAATTATTTTTAAAAAATCTCATAATAATATCAATATCCAATATTTTTTATTTCAAAAATTAATGGTTTGTATTGAAATAAAATTATTTTTAAAAGATCACATAATAATATCAATATCAAATCCTTAAAATACTAAAAGCGCATTATAAATGAACTATAGCTCAAATATCTCTCCATATTTGAATGTTAAATTTAAACCAACACTAAATCATATTTACAATGAAATTCGTACAAACCTGGCAAATGTTCAACCGTATCCCTTCATTTGTGTTATCTCCATATAAGAATATGCGTTATCTTTATGGGGACAGCTGAAATCCAAAAATCAAATCTCCTTATCAAGCAAAAATTAAATCAAACCTAATGCACTTTTCAAACATAAATGAAACCTTCTCTCTGTCTATTACAGATGGCACACAAACGATTCTCTGAAACCCTAAAATCCAGTTAACCCAAAACTTAAAACCCACTCAATGTAATTCGATTACATGGCGCCCAGCTCTTTGAATTTTTTCTATACGCCCTCATACTCGCTATCTTTCAACTATCTGACCAGGAAAATATTAATGGAAATCATTTAAGACCTACCTGATTCACAACCAACGTTAATGGAATTTTTAATTACCTATCCTTCAAATATCTGACCATACAAATATGAATGGAAATTATTTTTGCAAGCTACATGACTTACAATACATGGTAAACAGAATTTAGAGGTTCAGTAATACCTTGTGGAGGTTCCGAAGACACCCTGTTTGATGGAAGCCTCCAGAAAAAACTGACAAACTAATAAGTACCCACGTTGGGCTCCTCCAATATAGTTAGAAACATGGAGTGCTTCACCCAGGGCACTTACGTCAGAGGAGAAGACTGATGAAAAAGAGATAAAGCAAAACTAATGTTGAAACGTAATGGGCCATTTCCGTTTTTTCTACGGCCTTTCACCTAGGGTTTTTAAAGCATTATCATTTTGTACCTCAGCATTTCAACGGTCATATTTCCGGTAGTCTTTATTTTGGTTTTTAGGTTTTCCAAATTTTCAAAATTTGTCATCCAACAGAATTCTCAAATTTTTTAATCTAATATTTCACTTGTCTTTGTGCTTTACAAAGCAACATTTAAATGAAAAACCAATGGGATCGACACAAAACAGTTAAAGGAAAATATATTTCGAATTAAATTCAAAATTTCACCATACTCATTGGTTAAAGTTGGGTGCTCCCGAAGATGGTTTGTAAATATCTTTTAGTGGGAATTTTTGAATTCATGTCCTTCTACAAAGAGTATGAAGGTGTATCTTCTTTTATAGTGTGGATTATATTCAAATGTGTGGAGTTTTAGGATTTTAAATTCTACATATTTTTAAATTGCATGTAAAGTGAATGTGTTATTTAGTTTTGGAAATTTAAAAATATTTTTTTTATTAAAAATGATGATTTTAATGGTGTGACTATCAATATTTAACAAATAGTTTGATTTTCTTAACATGTTGCTATAGATATTGATCATATTTGAGAAAAAAAGATGTTTCATGATCAGCATTTTGTGCATCAAACTGCAATGATAGTTTCAAGTATACACTACCTTGTTTTGACACTTTGTTGAAAATTGAATATAAAATGAACTCAATACTTTCAAATCCCTAAAAAAACATATATTGCTATTTCCAATCAAAATTACATCATTTAAAGAATTTTTTTAATTCTTCTGTAGTTTTTTAATTTGTTAAAGATTTGAATATTTATAAATATAAGCTTCTAATCTTCACAGTAAACATGAAAATGACTATATCTCACAATAACTATAAATACAATTATTTAAAGTTTCAATACAATATGAAATATAAAGTTTCAAAATCATGGTATGTAATTATTTAAATTTTTCAATGATCCATGTGGATATCTATGGCCATTGACTACATTCACCAAGTGTTCTATATATTAAAAATAATACTATTTTTTTTGTAGGTCTTGAATTTTATTCATAGTTTTTTGGCATTTCCCATGTGTTTTTGGTAATTAAAAAACTTGCAATTTCGCTATCACCTTTGACATATTCTCAACTCAATACAAATTATTTTACATTGTTTGAACTCTTCTATTTTACATGACGGTAGTAGCGTGGATGGATAATTTTAAAATTTCTTTAATTATATATGGAAATATTATATGGAAGATAATCATATATACTAAATTCATCATATTATTTTACAATAAATAATAATGAAATATTATATTTTATCTCTTCACATAAACTTATTCATGATGATGATGATTAACATTCATTGATATCAAT
The DNA here is from genome assembly GCA_009831015.1 of Picea engelmannii. NCBI lineage: Eukaryota > Viridiplantae > Streptophyta > Pinopsida > Pinales > Pinaceae > Picea > Picea engelmannii. The sequence goes on along the minus strand of ML779603.1, from coordinate 524,102 downwards.
TGGTATATCCTACCTTAATAATGTAAGTGATTACTTAGATTTCTTTAAAATTGTATTTATATGCTAAGAAAACATTGATATAAGCATTCCAATATCACAATAGTTTGATGACTTAGGAGTTTAGGAAGGTCGTGGAAAATATTTTTAAATTGGTAGCACTGATAGAAGCATTCCAAGATCACCATAGTTTGATGCCTTAGGAGATTAGGAAGGTTTGTATTGTGGAAAATAGTTTTAAAATGGGATCTACATTTAATGAAATTCTAAATTATAGAAAATTAGCATTCAAATTATAGAAAATAACTCCACACCCTAAACCCTAAAGCCTTCTCTCCCTCTCACTCTCTCTCTATATAATATTCTCTCTCTCCATTTCTCTCTAGTGCCACTCCCTCTTATTCTTTCCCTCTCCTCCTTCTCACTCCCTACATCCTAATTCCCCATTGTCCCTCTCTCTCTCTCTCTCTCTCGCGCGCGCGCGTCACTTATTTGTTACCCTCTCTCTCTCTCCACACCATCCCTCTCTATCCCTCACTACCACTCTCCCCAGCTGTCACTTTTATCCTCTCTCCCTCCCTCCCTCTCAACCCTTCTCCCTCTCTCTCCCCCAACATTTTATCACCCTTTCTCTATTAGCCCCCTGCTCTCTCTAAATCTCTCTCTCCCTGAACCTATCCCTCTATATATACCTGAGAACCAGAGTCTCCCCCAACTCTCACTCTACTCCCATTTCGCTCCCCCCACTTCCCACATCCATTTATTCTGCCACCCCCCATCCCTCTCTCATTATTGTTGGCTCTCTACCTTCCACTCCCTCACCCTCTCTCTCTCTCTCATCTCTCCCTTCCTCTCCCTCCCTCTCAATATCATCCTCCATCCCAATATCTCTGTCTCCTCTCACTCCACCCTCTTAACCCTCCTCCCTAACCCCCCCTCTCTCTTAGCCCCCTTCT
>ML779603.1:491424-515718 GCA_009831015.1 Picea engelmannii | reverse complement strand
ATCTTGCTTGTGCCTTCCTCTCTCCCCCCTTTTCTATCCTCACTTCTTTGTTAAACCCCTTTTCAATATGACTCTCTACCCCTCACTCTATCTACACCATCCTTGTCGCTATCCCTCATCTCTCACTCTACTCCTCCCTCCCTCTCCACCCTTCTACCTCTCTCCTCCCTGACATTCTATCACCCCTTCTGTATTACACCCCCCCCACTCTCTCTACCTCTCTCTCTCCTTGCACCTAACCCTCTATATATACATGAAAACCACTCTTACCCCATCTCACTACCCCCTACCGCCCCCATCCCTCTATTCCCCAACTCCTTGTCCCTCTCTCACTCTTGTCCCTCTCTCACTCTTGTTGGATCTCTACCTTCCACTCTCTCTCTCTCTCTACCTTTCTCTAACGTCCTCTCTCTCTCTCTCACGCATTCTCTCTAATCTTCTCCCTCTATCTTGTCTCCCTCTTCTACCCCAACCCTTTCCCCCAACATCTCACGCCCTCTATCTCTCTCTACCATTCTCTATGTCCCCCTGTATCTCTCTACCCCTTCTCTGACACATTATCACCCTCTCTCTACGCTTTTCTCCCTGTCCCTCTCCTTCTCTCCCTCCTCCTCCCTCATTATCCCCCTCTCTCACTCTATTCCCCATCCCCCATTCTTCCCCCTCTCTCACTCTATGTCTGTATATGATATATAAAGGAAACTGTAAAATGTGTATGAAACAATGGAATAATTTATTAGACAAATATATGTAATGATTTAGATTTACATCATGCATTAACAATGACATAATCTATTGGACAAATATATGTAATGATTTAGATTTACATTATGCATCTGGCCAACTTTAAAAAATAAAGAATAGCATAATATGTCAAACATATAAATGAAGATGATGGATAACATTTTAATAAAGTTTTACATTTTTATTTAAATAATAGTTATTTAAATCAAACAAAATTAATTTATTATCCACTAATTAAAAATTAAAATTTTCAAATTTTATAAATTAAAAAATATATTTTAGTTTTAAAAAATTTAAAATTAATAAAATAAAATTTATAAACTTTAAAAACCTTATAAAAATAAAAAAATTTAAAATTTTTATACTCAAAATTTCCGACGACAAAAACGTGAAAAGAATACATCATCCAATTGCTGGCCAACTGGACAAAGATCCTGCAGATGTATATGTAGATGGACATGATGTTCCTTATGTGCCAGAATGAGAAACAGACCAAATAAAATACACGTCAAAAGTAATTTAAACAACCAAATGAAAATTCTGTGCCATTAAACAATGGCTTGTAGATTCGAACCCAAGACCTGGCGCTGGGTGCTGCAGTGGCAGATCATCTCCCACTCGTCCGCCACGACGATGATGTCTGGCAGATTCCAGGTTCAAGTCGGAGCATACAACATTGAGCTTACAACATTGATCTTTGGACCTCATGATTCCTAAAACTATGCGCTAAGCACATCCCTAATTTTTTGCTTTCTTTGATAATATTGACCAGGAAATTGATTCACTTCAAAATTCGAATTATTTCTTAAAATACTAATGGCGAAAACAACATTCAGATCTCCAAATATTTGTTGGAAAATGCACTTGTAGTTTAGCAAGGAGTATTCAATTTTTTAAATATTTCTTAGAAATGCATCTGGTACATATTTAGAAATAAACTCTAAATAGTGCTTAGATTAATATCTCTTTAAAATGTAACTTAAAAATTTAAAATATTTCTTAAAATACTAATGGCCAAGACAAATTCAGATCTCCAAATATTTGTTGCAAAATGCACTTGTTGTAGTTGGGCAAGGAGTATTCAATTTTTTAAATATTTCTTAGAAATGCATATGGTACATATTCAGAAATAAACTCTAAATAGTGATTAGATTTCCGAATATCTCTTTAAAATGCAATTTAGGGATTAAACTTGAACAAAGTCTAAACAAACTTAAGATATTTAAAATGCAGTCCATGAATTAAATGTAATGAAAATGTATGGATTTAATTTAACAATATTGTATTCAATTTAAGCATTCAAATTACTGATTGTTTAGAAAAATGCAGCTACTAAAGTAAGTTCAATAAATTATAATTTACCAAGAAAAACAATCATATTCCTAAATTTATAATGTAATCAAATTTAATGAAATTAAATAAAGCCATGCCTGAGATTCAAAGACACAGAAAAGATATTACACAGTGACCGCGGTCCCTACAAAGCACGTCCACGAAGAAGGTGATTCCTAATTGGAAGCTGGAGAGAACTCATTGGCAAGGGTGGAAGATTGGAGTCCTTCGGCCATTCTCGACATTTTGGGAGAAACCTCAGACCAAACATACAAAGAAGACCGAATTTAATGTCCATTAAAATCCCCAATCCCCTACGATCCGAATGTTAATGTTGGGAAGAAAGTGTTAGTTATAACCTCAACAACTTATTGCTAGTTGTTCAGGCCAGCTGTATTATTCTTTAAGATTTTTTATTTGTTTCTTGATTCAATTGTTATGTTTCTCTCCTATAAGGTTTAGCCTATCATCTAATACATTTGTGCTCTGCATTTTCCTATTCTAGATCTGTCTCTTTTGTACTGTTTCTTATGTTTATAATTTTGTCATGGTATCAAAGCGCGGTAGGTAAGACTCTTCACAGAGCAATCTACAATTCACTAAAGGATCGTTGGGGACATCATAAGGCTAGGGGGCACATTTGTAAAAAAATTAAAGACGAAAATATTTAAGAATTCGTGGAATCCTTCTTCTGGAGGAAGATGCAGAAATAGCAGAGGAGCAATTACAACAGTCGTTAGATTGGTTGTAGGAACACATCTGGGCCGTTAGATCAAGCCTAGATAGAAATTGAAGTGCGCAGAGTAGCCGGCTAGATCTCAACCATCGGATCTGAGTGAGTGGGTAAGTCAAAAGGTGTTTAACCCTTAGCCTCCTTAACTTCAAAATTTTAGAGTTTTTTTCTATTTTTAGGTGAAGAGGAGCCAAGTCTTCTAAAGTACCGAAGTGAATCAGGACCATCCATTTGCAAAGCACAGTTGTCAATGGATCCTTGAGTTCGGAGGGTAAGCACTCCGGGAGGAAGCAAGTAATCAAGCTCACAAGATGCCCAAAGCTTCGAAGAGTGGAGCACATCTAGACTGTCGGTGGAAAGACCACGTGGAAATAGATCAGAAGAGGTCCGGAGGCTGGAAGGACTGGGAGCTAGATTTAATCTAGGTCATTGATCACACAGTGGGCACATGGAAGCTCAGAGGTGTGAAGCAAGCACTCCTAGAGGCCCAAATCTCATAGTTCATCTAGACCGTCCATCAACGAGGACACGTCGCGCCAAATACCTTACTTCATAGGCTTATCACTCCAAAGGGTTTACGAAGTGAGGAAGCTACCAGAGCCTGAAGAAAATCTAAACAGTTGAAGGTTGTAGACACCTGTCACCAGATCTAACACTCTGGAAAGTAGACACTTCGGAGGTTTGTGGTTTTGTGTTCCTCAAAACTCCTGAAGCGCTGGATTCTGAAGTAGATCTCAGCCCTTGATCTCATTGGACACGTGGACGAAGGATCCGTCACATCGTTAGTTCGGGGTTCGGGGTTTGGGGAGAAAATTGTGTAGTGTTGGGAGGACTCCCAAAGGCCCGAAGGCTAGAGTTAATATCAGTTGTCAAATAGAAAGGACACATGGAGGTGGATCTAGTCACTTCATAGATTCGACACTATGGAAGTTTGCACGAGTCAGCAGAGGAAAACTCCCGAAGGCCGGAGTTCTGAAAATTATATTGACCGTTGGTTTGGTGAGGTATGAGAGTCGTCACACCTATGCATCTCCCGAAGGTTCTCTCCGTTGGCACTTCACGAGTATTGTGAATTAGAGTCATCGAAGACTTTGAAGTCCTAAGTCCCGAAGTAATTGTGGGTCATTGATATCAAAACAACAAGGAGCATTGATCTATAAGCCACTTCTCTAGTTCGCGACTTCAGAGGAAATTAGGTTTTAGAATGCCCGAATCCCTAGAGCATTTGGTTCTTGGCCCTAGGTCGTATGAGAGAACAAAGTTAAAATTCTTTTTCATTGAAAAGAAACTCCCAGAGCACTTGGTTTTATCCATTAAAGGGTTACATTCAATAAAGAACATAGATCGAAGTTCTGACTCTATAGATATCATTCTTGGATATTTAGATCCAGTAAGATTGGAGCTAAAGAAGTTGTATGGCCTGCGTTTTTCATCCTGAAGTCACGTAGAGGATTTTGAGGACCGGTGTTTACACATGGGAAACATCTAAAGCATGAAAATCACTAACATATTGTTTTTATGTTCTATTTTTAAAAACAATGGCCACCTCAAACCATTTAGGACCAACCTAACGACCAACTCTTCTTGGAAAGAACTATGAATATTTGTATATGAGAATGAGATCCTTCTTACAAGCACAGGATTGCTGGGATCCAGTGGATGTTGGCTATGCAGAACCAGATCCAGCAGATCTAGCTTCCATGAACAATCAAGAAAGAGATACTATGGAAGAACAGAGGAAAAGAGAGAATAAGGCCAAATTCTGGATTTAAAACTCAGTAGATGACTTGATTTTCTCAAAAATCATAGGTGTTGTTACCTCAAAACATGCCCGGGACACCCTAGAAACAACTTACGAGGGAAATAACAAGGTCGAAATAATTAAGCTGCAGACCTAGAGGATGCATTTTGAGACTTTAAAAATGACAAAGTTTGAAAACGTTGATCAATTTATGACCAGAGTCATGGAAATTGTAAGTGATATTAGGTTGACTGGTGAAGACATCCTTGATCAATGGATTGTTGAGAAAGTCATCAAAAGTCTTCCAAATAAATTTGAAGACAACAGTTGAGAAAGTCATCATAAGTCAACTGTCGGATCTAAGCGAGTGGATCGGCAGTCATCGGATCTAGGTAAGTCACAATGTGTTTAACCCTTAGCTTCCTTAACTTCAAAATTTTAGAGTTTTTTTCTATTTTTAGGCGAAGAGGAGCCGAGTCTTCCAAAGTACCGAAGTGAATCAAGACCGTCCATTTGCAAAGCAAACGTGTCAATGGATCCTTGAGTTCGAAGGGTAAGCACTCCATGAGGACACAAGTAATCAAGCTCACAAGACGCCCAAAGATTCGAAGAGTGGAGCACATCTAGACCGTCAGTGGAAAGGCCACGTGGAAATAGATTGGAAGAGGTCTGGAGGCCAGAAGGACTGGGAGCTAGATTTAATCCAGGTCATTGATCACATAGTGGACACATGGACACTCAGAGGTGTGAAGAAAGAACTCTTAGAGGCCCAAATCCTGGAGTTCATATGGACCATCCATCAATGAGGACACGTGGTGCCAAATCCACGTGTCCAGAGACTTAGAACTCCAGAGGGTTTATGAAGTGAGAAAGATACCAGAGCCTGAAGACAATCTAAACCATTGAAGTTTGTAGACACGTGACACTAGATCTAACACTCTGGAAGGTAGACACTTCGGAGGTTTGTGGTGTTGTGTGCCTCGAAACTCCTGAAGCACTAGATTCCGAAGTAGATATCAACCCTTGATCTCATTGGACACATGGTTGAAGGATCCATTGCTTCATTAGTTCGGGGTTCGGGGTCTGGGGAGAACACTGTGCAGTGTTGGGAGGACTCCCGAAGGCCAGAGATAATATCAGTTTTCAAATCGAAAGGACACATGGACGTGGATCTAGTCACTTCAGAGATTCGACATGATGGAAGTTTGCATGAGTCAGAAGAGGAAAACTCCTGAAGGTCGGAGTTTCGAAAATGATATTGACCATTGGTTTGGCGAGGTCTGAGAGTCGTCAGACCTATGCATCTCCTGAATGTTCTCTCCTTTGGCACTTCATGGGTATTGTGATATAGAATCGTGGAAGGCTTCAAAGCCCTAATTCCCGAAGTAATTGTGGGTCTTTGATCTCAAAACAATGAGGAGCATTGATCTATATCCCACTTTGTTAGTTTGCGACTTCGGAGGATATTAGGTTTTAGAATACCTGAATCCCTGGAGAATCTGGTTCTTATCCCTAGGTCATATGAGGGGATAAAGTTAAAATTCTTTTTCGTTGAAAAGAAACTCCCAAAGCACCTGGTTTTATGCATTAAAGGGTTACATTCGATACAGAACATAGCTCAAAGTTCTGACTCTATAGATATCATTCTTGGATATTCATATCTAAGGAAGTGGTATGGCCTACGTTTTTCATTCCGAAGTCACGCAGAGGATTTTGAGGACCAATGTTTACCCACATGAAACATCTAAAGCATGAAAATCACTAACAGATTGTTTTTATGTTCTATTTTTAAAAACAATGGCCACCTCAAAGCATTTAGGACCAACCTAACGACCAACTCTTCTTGGAAAGAACTATGATTTTTTGTATCTGAGAATGAGATCCTTCTTACAAGCACAAGATTGTTGGGATCCAGTGGATCTTGGCTATGTAGAACTAGATCCAGTAAATCTAGCTGCCATGAACAATCAAGAAAGAGATACTCTGGCAGGACAAAGGAAAAGAGAGAATAAGGCCAAATTCCGGATTTAAAACTCAGTAGATGACTCGATTTTCTCAAAAATCACAGGTGTTGTTACCTCAAAATAGGCCTGAGACACCCTACAAAAAACTTACGAGGGAAAGAATAGGGTCGAAATAGTTAAGATGCAGACCTTGAGGATGCATTTTGAGACTTTAAAAATGACCAAGTCTGAAAACGTTGATCAATTTATGACCAGAGTCATGGAAATTGTAAGCCAGATTAGGTTGATTGGTGAAGACATCCTTGATCAATGGATTTTTGAGAAAGTCGTCACAAGTCTTCTAAATAAATTCAAAATGGTTGTTACATTCATCCTTGTATCCAAGGATTGGATCCAAGGATTTTTTAATTTTTTCAACATATGAACTCATGGGTTCTCTATTGTCACATGAGACTAGAATACATCTAGAAGATGAGTCAATAGCCAATGCCTTAAAGTCTCAATTATGTTTCAGTAGAGGGAGAGGTATATGTAGAGGTAGAGGTAATATAGGAAGCGGGAGAATTCCAAGAAACAATCACTAAGGTGAAGGTCACATACATCAAAACCAAAATCATAATTTCTAGCCTCAAAGAGGTAGAGGGAGGAGATCAAATGATGAAGAAATAATACAATGTTATTACTGCAAAAAGTATGGGTACTGTGAATATGAATTCGGGAAGAAGCAAGCAGATCAACACTCGGGTAGATCCCATGTCTCAAATCATGAAGGAGACACCTCACATGGGATGTTTCTCTCATGTCACAAAACTAAAGAACAACACAAGGACCTCTGGTTGTTGGACAGTGGATGCAACAATCACATGGCACGTAACAAAGATTTACTTTATTGCATTGACTCTTGTATTTCATCTGATATTACACTTGGATATGACTCTTTAGTCAAAGTTCAATGAAAAGGAACTATACTTATTCTCATTAAACAAGATGTAAATAAAGAAATAAATGATGTCTATCATGTTCCAGATTTGAAACATAATTTGTTAAGTGTAGGACAACTTGTTGAAAATCGCTATAAGGTACTTTTTGAAGGAGCATCATGTAGGATATATGACAAAACTCCTAGAAGAAAAATAATTTCTGAAATTCACATGACTAGGAATAGAATGTTTCCCCCGACCCTTAGAAATGCAAATCCGACCCAATATTATGCACAAAGTGCATCCACCCCCTATGAAACTATGATTTCACATGAAATAAAATCTTCCCTTTCAGATTCAAAGCCTTCTACAGAAGCACTCCATGGTCAAAGGTCTACCTATCTTCAAAGAGAAAAATCCCCCATGTGAGTCTTGCATTATTGGAAAACATAAGAGAACAAGCTTTCCATAGTCCTTCACTCAATCCAAACAACACTTAGAGTTGGTTCACACTAACCTATGTGGAACAATGCAAACAAAGTCAATAGGTGGTAGCTTTTATTTTCTAACATTTATTGATGACTTTAGCAGGAAAATATGGATCTATTTCCTTAGACACAAGTATGAAAACTTTTCAATGTTCAAGGAGTTCAAGGATGAAAATGAAAAACAGAGTGGGAAATATGTGAAGATTCTTAGGACAGATGGAGGAGGTGAATATTGTTCAACAGAATTTGCAAATTTCTACAATTCACAAGGCATAATCATGCAAACCACAGCCAGGTATACTCCACAACAAAACAGAGTGGTTGAGAGGAAAAATTAGACTATAATGAACATTGAAAGGAGCCTTCTCAAAGAGAAATGTTTGTCAAATTTATTTTGGGCTGAATTAGTAGCATGTTCAGTTTATCTCTTGAGTATATCCCCAACCACTAGTGTCAAGATGAAGGTCCCTCAAGAAGCATGGAGTGAGACAAAACTGAATGTTGCTCATCCTAGGACATTTTGATTCATTTCTTTCACTCACATACCTTATGAACTGAGGAAGAACCTTGATGATAGAAGTGAGAAATGAATTTTTGTTTGCTATAGTGAAACATCCAAATCCTACAGACTCTACAATCTGATTTCAAAGAAACTAATTCGTAGGAGACATGTAAAATTTCTTGAAAATCAGGTCTGGAGTGAGTGAAAATTTCTCTACGGACAGTCGAAATCCATTGCTGCCACTTCCTCAAAACACAAAAAATTTAGGACAACAAACACATCAACATGTCCTTCCAAGATTGCAGGCACAAGGACAGCCTGAAAGTCCGCAGGACAACTCTTCTTCAAAACAAAATTCATCCTATGAACTTCAAAATTAGAGAACCCGAAGCTTGAGATAAATCCATTAGCAATTGGATGATATTGATCAACACAATCTTTTTTCATTAATTTCATGTCAACCTACATCTTTTAAATAAGAATTTAAAGAGCCACAATGGGTTCAAGCCATGAACCAAGAGATTGAATCCATTGAGAAGAACAAGACATGGGATCTTGTTGATTTTTGCAGACATAAGATAAGTATTGGTGTCAAGTGGGTTTATAGAACTAAACTCAATGAAAAGGGGCATATTGAAAAAAAAAAAGCAAGACTTGTTTCCAAAGGATTCTCACAACAACCAAGCATTGATTATGGTGAAATTTTTTCCCCAGTAGCAAGTTTGGAAACTATAAGGAATCTCTTAGCCATAACAGATCAAAACAAATGGAAAGTATACCAAATGGATGTCAAGTCATCTTTCTTGAATGGTGTCTTAGAAGAAGAGGTCTATGTGGATCAACCACCTGGATTTGAAGTGAGAGAGAAGCTAGCCAGAGTGTATCAATTGAAGAAAGTCTAATATGTCTTAAAGAAAGATCCAAGAGCTTGGTACAACATAATTGACACTTACCTGATCAAGAGTGGTTTGAGTAGAAGCCAAAATGAGCCAAATCTATACACCAAAAAATATCAACAAGGTAAATTTTGGATTGCATGTTTATATGTTGATGATATGATATATACTAGAAATATTGAGTTAGCTAGTTTTAGACATGCCATGCAATATGAGTTTGAGATGAAATATCTTGGAATAATGAAATATTTTTTGGGGATTGAGGTTGACCAATCAACCAAAGGGATTTATTTTTGTTAGCAAAAGTATGCAACATACATCATCAAAATATTATGAATGGAAGACTGCAATCCAACAGAAACTCCTATACCCCTAAGCACAAAATTGAGCAAGCAAGATGAATTCCCTACAATGGATTCTACCTTGTACAAATGTTTAATAGGAAGTTTGTTGTATCTTACAACATCTAGGCCTGATATTATGTATGCAACTGACTTTGTTTCTAGGTTCATGGAATCTCCCAAAGATTCTCACTAGATGAGATATGTTGTTGACACTCTCAATTTTTTTTTATGGCACACTCACTCTGAAGATAATCATCTTTCTGGTTAAACTAACAGTGATTTTGTAGTCAACCTAGATGACCAGAAAAACACCTTAGGGTATGATTTTCACCTAGGCACTAATCTGATTTCTTGGGCATCAAAGAAGCAACCCATTGTCTCAATATCTTCTACAGAGGCAGAGTATCTCACTTCTACCTCATCTTCTTGTTAGGTTGTATGGTTGTGAAGACTATTGAATGACATGTCACATACGAAAAATGAGCCAACTCCTATCTTCTATGACAATACTTCAACAATTGTTTTATACAAAAAACATGTTTTTCATAAGAAAAGTAAGAACATTGACACTTGCTTTCACATCATACATGAGATAGTAAAAAATGGATAAATCACCCTTCATTTTTGTGATTCATGAGATCAACTCGCAGACATATTTACAAAGCCATTGGGAAAAACATTTTTTTTTTATTTTCAGAGACAACACTTGGGCATTATCAATGCAAACATCTTTACAATGCCATTGGGATTTTTATTTTTTTTATTTTTAAGAGGCAACACTTGGGAATTATCAGCATTGATCTTCGTAACTGTTGAGTTTAAGAGTGAGTGTTATTTATAACCTCAACAATGTATGATTGTACACTAGCAGTTGTTCTGGCTAGCTGTACCAGTCATTATAATTTATTCTTTGTTTCTTGATTAAATTGTTATTTTTCTCTCCTATAAGGTATATCCTATCATCTAATATATTTTCTCTTTGCATTTTCCTATTCTATATATTTCTCTTATGTTTATAGTTTTGTCATAAAGGTGGAATACATTCATGAAAAAATTGCAGGGAGGGTTGATGTCAAAATTACAGGGAGGAATGTTATTGTGTTGTCAATCTTTCTCCCCACGATTAGAACTTTTGGTTTTCATTAATGGAACAAAATTTCTTGGTTAATGGAATAATTTTTTAGAGGACCTGTTTTGAACTCATAACATGTTAAAGGTTAATGTGATAATACTTAGAATTAGGAGAAAACCACACAAGTGAGGCTATGCTGACTATCTATTATTCAATGAAGACAGATTACATCATAATATAGGAATTGGTTCTACTTAGGCGGTTACAACAAACACCAAGAAAATATGATCTACATTAAATAGAAGTAGAGTTCAACTACGTAACTAAATAATGCTCCATTATTTCCAAGTCTCCCCCTTAATGGAGAATGGATTGACTTATACACCTAACATCTCCCTAAACAACTCGAACTTAATCTTTCCAAGAGGATTAGGGAAAATATCAATAGTATTTTCACAAGTATTACAATACATAAGAGCTATTTCATTTTACTGCAACTTTTCTCTAACAAAATGAAACTGAGCATCAACATGCTTTGTCCTTGCATGATAAATCAGATCATTTTCCAGCTTGATTGAACTTTGATTATCACATTTGATCATTGTAGGTTCCTTTTGTTCTTCTCCAACATCTTGAAGAATTCTTCTCAACCAAACAACTTCACAAGTTGTTTCACATAAGCATTTATATTCTTCTTCAGTAGAAGACAATGATAAAGTAGGTTGATTTTTACTGCTCCATGAAACAATTTCGGATCCAATGCCAAATGCATATCCAATGGTAGATCTTCGATCATCCAGATTGCGAACCCAATCAAAATCTGAGTAACCTGTCAACTCAACATCATATGCACCAGTATATTTAATACCATAATCAAGTGTTCCTTTTAGATACCTGAGTACATATTTTGCTGCATTCCAATGGATTTATTGAGGTTTCACCATAAACTAACTTAACACACTCATAGATTATGCAATATTAGGTCTGGTTGTGGTGATATAATTCAAACTACCCACCATATCTCTATATAGTTCCATTCACCTCCTTCGAACCATCATTACAAGAAAGTTTCACATTCTGTTGCATGGGAACAATAGAATATTTACAGTGATCCATTTTAAATCTCTTAAGTACTTCTTTAACATACTTACTTTGACAAACAAAAGTTTGGCCTGCATTTATCCAAACTTCAAGACCTAGGAAATAATGTAACTCACCAAGATCTTTCATTTCAAAAACTTGTGACAACTGCTCCTTGATTTCATCAATTAATTTCCCTGCATTTACTGTAATTATTAAATCATTAACATATAAGGAAATCAATAATATATACCCCTTTGTCATCAAATTTGGTATACAAATTTGGATCACTCTTGCTCCTCATAAAACCCTATTGAAGAAAGAAAGAGTCTATCTTCTCATGCCATGACCTAGGTGTATGTTTTAGTCCATACAATGTTTTCTTTAACTTACACACTAAGTGTTCTTTCCCATGTTCCACAAACCCTTCAGGTTGAGTAAGGTAGACCTCCTGCTTTAACTCACCATTCAAAAATGCAGATTTGACATCTAGTTGGTGTAGCTTCCAATGGTACTTTGTACCTAAAGCAATTAACAATCTGATAGTATTCAATTTAGCTACTGGTGCAAATGTTTCATCATAATCAATACGTTATGCTTGTGAATACCCCTTTTCCACCAGTCTAGCCTTATATTTGTCTATACTACCATCTTATTTAAACTTGGGTTTGTATATCCATTTGCATCCAATGGGATTTTTATGTTTAGGAAATTCAGTAAATTCCCAAGTATTGTTTTTCATTATAGATTCATATTCTTCCTCCATTGTATTTATCCATTCATCATGTTCATTGGCTTCATTAAAACTCATGGGTTCTATTAAATTTGAAATGCTACTCATTAGGGCATAGTCTCTATACCTCTTAGGGAGACGAACCTTTTGTGAAGATTGTATCAACTTATTATCTTCCTCCCCACTTTGTGAGGATCTATATTTTCCTTTAGGTGAATTGTGACTACTTGAAGTGTACATATCATTGAGCCCTTATTGTTGTTGTTGTTGTTGTTGTTGTTGTTGTTGTTTCTACGGTTGCGGCTGCTGCTTTGGTGGTTGTTGTTGCAATTGTGGTTGTTGTTGGGATGCTTGATGTTGTTGCTGCTCTTCTTTAACTCCTTCATCAAGAAGTATATGCCATTCTTCATGACTGTTGTCGCCATGATTTCATGCTTCCTTCTCATGGAAAAGTACATCTCTACTCGCAAATACTTTGTGAGTAGAAGGATCAAACAGTTTGTATACTTTGAATTCAGAACAATACCCTATGAAAATACATTTAATGGCTTTATCATCGAATTTCTTCCTATTCTCCTTTGGAATATGTGCAAAAGCCTTACACCCAAATACTTTCAAATTATGAAATGCAGGTTTGGAACCATACAAGGCTTCGAAATGAGTAATATTATCAAGACACCTTGTTGGACTTATGTTCTTTAAATAAACTGTAGTATTTATGGCCTCAGCCCAAAATGTATTTGAGAGATTCTTACATTTCATCATATTGTGTGCACACTCTACCACTGTTTTGTTTTTCCTTTCAGCCACTCAGTTTTGCTGTGGAGTCTGGGGTACTATAAACTGTTGTACTATTCCATGATCTTTGCAATATTTGATGAAGTCTCGTGACTTATACTATCCCCCTTGATCTAAACAGAGGATTTTGATGGATTTTCCTATCTTCTTTTCCACCATGGTTCTGAATTCCTTAAAGTACTCGAAAACATCACTTTTTTTTCTAAGGAAATAAACCCAAGTGTATCTCATGCAATCATCAATAAATATTATAAAGTAAAATGCACCTCCTAAATTCTTAGTCTTCATAGGTCCGCAAACATCATTATGCACAAGATCTAACACATCTCTCTTTTTACTATCAGGATTAGAGGGGAATTCATCTCTGTGCATCTTTCCTAATGCACTTCCTTCACAATAAACATTCTCATTCTTTAACATGGGAAGTCCTTCAACCATATTTTGTTTATGTAATAACAATAAATCAGGATGATTGATGTGGCCATACCTTTGATGCCAAATAATCTCTGTAGGAATAGTTGCAGAAGTCAGTGCATGATGCTCCTTATTGGTGACATCAAATTTGTATAGGCCTTCTGCTCTGAATCTTGTTGCAACAGTTGTTTATTGGTCCAGCAAATCCTTCACTATGCAATAATTCTTGAAGAATTCAACCTTCAAGTTCTTATTTGTAATGGTGGACATAAAGATCAAATTTTTATTTATCCTTGGCACATACACAACATTGGAAATGTGGCGAATAGTACCATTCGGCAATGTTACTGAATGTCTATGTATCCCTTGATCTGATGAGCATGGTCATATCCAAGATATATGCTGGCACCATTATGTGTTTCTTTAAAATTAGTATACCACTTCTTATTTCATGACATAAGTATTGATGCTCTGGAATCCAAAAACTAGGTATCAATATCATCTATTTCGGAAGACAAAGAAACATTTGACACAAATAGTCTAAGAACCTGTGAATTAAAATTCAGGTGTTCATTAATATCATCACAAGCAAGAAACAATTTGAGATCATGATTTGAAGATTCTTCTGCATAATGACCTGTATGTTTTCTAGGTTTATTCATAGCCTCATCACTCTTCTTCTTGTGATAGTCTTTAATAAGATGCCCAGGTCGACCAAAATAAAAACAAATCTTTGACTAATTCCTGTTAGAATGCATACCTTGATTCGGTCTTGGAGATTGTCTTCTCTGCGATGAATTGCCATTCTGCAATGAACTGCCTCCTATGCCTCTTTCTCCTCATTTGCCTCTCACAAATCTCTTATTTGACCACAGTGCCAAATCTTTATTCTGAGGCTTCAAATTCGAGCGCATCTCTTCCTCTTGTAGCAAAATACCTGTCAGTTCTTCAAAAGTACGAGGTTTCTCCCTTGTTGCGAGACTTGTTATGAACATCTGATAATATTCTAGCATACCATTTAAGGTAATAGTGACAAGATAAATGTTGGAAACTATTTCTCCTATATTTCCTAGCTTGTCTTTCACCTCTTTAATGTGACCCAAAAATGAACTAATAGATTCATTTCCATCCATCTTTATGCCTACCAATTTAGTTTTCAAGAACAAAATACGATTTGTGTTTCTATTTTCATACAAGGCTTTAAGCGTTGTCCATGTTTTAGTAGAAATTTTAGCTTCTCTAATATGTGGAATTGTGTTATCTTTAATAGACATACGCAACAATACCTTGGCCTTGTTTTTACGCTTCTCCCAATGTTGGATCTGTGTTGTTGTCACACCTGAAACCACATCTGGTTTCTCTTCAGTTCCCTTTGCAATCGTCCATACTCCATAGCCCTCCATCAGGGTCTGCATTTTGAATTTCCAGTTAATGAAAATTGGAAAATAAAACTTAAATACACATAGAAACACAACACAAAAATAAACATATATAAGAGACACAAAACAACACAAGCCAACTATGAGTGCTCCACTCCACAATAGTGCGTGAAAGATCAAGCTCAGAGATCATAATAAAGAAAGGAGAATAAATCTCCATTTTAACCTAACCAGATTAATTTTGATGTTTTCAATATTGGATTTGATTTCATCCAGCATACTATTTTTCGAACCATTAAGATGAAATTCAAATTCGTCCCTAACGTCGGATGGTAGGCTATGACCGCTCCACTCCACAAGAGTGCATGAGAGATCAATGTCAAAGAACATAATAAAAAACGGAGGAGAAGAACCCTCCATTTTAACTTAATCAAAGTGTTTGATATTGGATTTGATTCCATCCACCTTCTTCCTTTTCTAACCATTTAGCAAGATGAAATTTAAATTTATCCCTATCCAACGACCGACCGCATCACAGTTACAGTGAAACCTTGGATGAGGATTTTTGGTAGGACTGAACGGTCAAATAGATGTCGTCAGGTTGATTTAATTTCATCCTTTCAATCATGATTGTTGTTATAATTTAGTGCTGGATAAACATGCTGATAAAATAAAATTCAGCTTTAATAATATTAGTAAATTAAAATTTTGTCATTCAATGTTTTCTAAAAATTCAATTGTATTTGTAATGTTTCATTTTTATGCATACAAACAAATTATTCTTTTTAAATAATTTTCATTTTATATAATGCAAAAGATTTTTTCTTTCATAATGATTAAGAAACACTCATAAGTTTTTTATGTTTTGAATTATGAAAATAAAACTAATTTTATTTAACAATATTCATCATTTTTTATTATTAAATTATAATTATTTAAATTTTTTAATTATTGTCCTTTTTATAATTCAGTATGGAGATATGTTCATGTAACACAATGCATTAAAATAATAATAATAAAATAAAAATTTATGTCACCTCCATTATATATATATATATATATATATATATATATATATATATAACCATCCATCTTAACTATGGATTTATCAAGCATTGAGAGGGATCAAATCTCTCGAGGTGAAATTAAATATTTGCACTTGGCTCCATTAAACCCTTATAAAGTGAAAACATTTAAGTGCACTTCCAGAGATTTGATCACTCTTAGCGTTTGATTGCACCTATAGGTCCCCTACAACTAGGTATGAGGGAGATGTTCATGTGACATATAGCATTAAAATAATAATAATAAAAATAATAAAAGGTTTGAGAGGGATCAAATCTATTGAGGTGGAGTTAAAATTTTACACTCAACTCCATTTGATCTACAAATTGTAGAGAAAGTGAAAAACATTCACATATAATGACAAAACCAACACATGATATGAGCAAGAAAAACGAACCATTTTCTTTATTTAGTATAATAGGAAGCCTATATATAGAATAGGTTGAACATACAATGGTTTTGATAAAATTCAACCAAATCTAACTAACCAATAGCTAGAAAAAATGCCAAACCCTAACAACTATCTTGGTTCACCAAATCTTGGTCATTAGGACTTTTTCCCAACCACCCAATTAGAGATGCACCCCATCTGGCCTTTGTGGTGAAGTGCGTTGCATATGGAAGGAGGAGCACATTTGTTTTAGCACCCTCTCAACCTGCCTTGATATGGGTGTTCTCTTCCTTGGGGAGTGCAACTTCCAACCTATCCAATTCCTCCATGTTTAATCTTGAAAGCATCCCAACTTTCGTGAGCAATTGTGGAAACTACTGAGACATGGTGGATTGTGATAACCATTTAGCTTGGGTTGGAAGTTGACTCTAGTGACCTACCAGAAAGGATGTGTGTTTTTGGGTGTGAGTAGTGGTGGTGTGTGTATCCAACATTGTGATATAAAGGAGAGGTGGTTGGAAATATGGTACAAACTCAGAGGGGTGCAATATGGTGACCTCTTCTTCCAGGCGTGGAGGCTCATAATGTTTGATATTGTTCACATTTACCATGTCATGAATACCCAAATATGGAGGAAAGTCGAGATGATAAGCAGTGCCTCCAACTTGCTGCATAATTGTGTAAGAACCATAGCAGTGTGGCTTCATCTTGTGATAATGCTAGGACTGAAAGCGTTGGCGCTCCATGTGAAACCAAACCTTGTCACCAGGGGAAAAAGAGAGTGACTACCTATGCACATCATGGTGGGCCTTATAACATTGTTTGGAAGCCTGTAAATCCTAAAAAATGTGAGCTGGTTTGTGATCTAAGGTTTGCAAAAAGGATGAGGCATAGGTTTTCTCTTTTTTATATAGGGTAGTACCAAAAGGTTAGAGATGTAAAGGAAACTTAGAGGGAGTTGCAGGTTGATACCCAAAGAAATATTTGAAAGGGGACAAGCTAGTATAAACATGAACCATCGTACTATAACTTAGTTAGACAATGTGGACTGTGGTATCCCACTGTTTAGATTTGGTAAACTAAATGCAGAGGGCATGGACCAGGATATCATTAATAGCTTGGGTTTGTCCATATGTTTGTATATGCAAAGAAGTGGAATATTTTAGGTGACACACCAAGAGAGACCAGAGATTTTTCCAAAAGGTACTAAGGAAACATGCATCACATTCAGAGATAATGCTAAATGGGAGACAAAAATGATTCCATACATGGGTGAAACAAATATTTGTAGTTTGAGAAGGAGTGGTAGTCTTAGTGCAAGGGACAAAAATGGCCATTTTGGAGAAGCATCACAAAACCACCCAAATGGAATCATGATGACAAAAGCTCATGGTAAGACTAGTGATGAAGTCCATAGAGAGATATTCTGAGAGATGGGTGGGAATAGGTAAGGGGTGATACAACCCATACTTGTGGTTGGTCAACTTATGTTGACTGTAGAGCGTACAATCTTGAAAAGTTTTCTCAACTTGGCGCTATACAATAGGCCAAAAGAAGTGACACTTAAGATTCTTAGTAGTTTTGAATGTGTCAAAGTGCCCTCCATAAGAGGAGGTGTGGGATTCGTGAATAAGAACAAGGTGATCATCTATAGTAAGCACACAAGGCTTGTTAATATTATACAACCCACCATCTTGAATGTGATAGTATAGGAAAGGGGTATGGTTAATGATAATAGGTTGTTGCAAGGTAATCCAGATGGTACTAAATAAAGGGTCAGAGGCATATAGAGGCTTCCAATCTTCATAAGTAGCACAATGAACAGACAAGATTTTAAATATTTGAGGAGGAGGGAGGCCAAGGAAATCAACCATGAGATTGGTGGCCCCTTTCTTATATTTGATGACCAAATGGGATTGTTCTAGATAAGCATGCCACTTCAACTAACATTGCTCTAGGAGATTAGGCTAAGATTTAACAAAAAACAAATGATGATGATCAATATAAGGAATGGTATCCTTACATAATATATAGTGGAGACATTGTTTTAAGGCCTAGACCAATATGAAGAATTCCTTATAGTATGTATTGTAGTGTTTTTTTATCTTGATCTAATGTCTCAGAATGATAATAAATGGGATTTTCTCCATGTTTAAGAATTGTACCAATGGCATGTTGAGAGGCATCAATCTCAATTTCAAAAGGTTATTGAAGATCAGGAAAATGGAGGAGAGGTTATGAGAAAAAGGCCTCTTTAAGGAACTGGAACTACTATTGATACACCAGAGTCCAAATAAAAGTGGACTAATTGGAAAAAATATGAAGGGGATTTTCCAACTGAGGTAAGTGAGGAATGAATTTGCTATAAAAATTGATGCCACTGAAAAACAAAATTAAGGGCCATCACTGACTCAGGAGAAGGTAATTGTGATATAACCTCAACATTAGAAGAAATAGGACATACACCTTCTTGATAGATGATAAACCCCAAATAAGAGACAAAAGTCTATCCAAAGGAGGAATTGCATTCCTTGACCTGAAGTTCATTGGTACGCAACAATTAGAGTATGGTGTGCACATGTTGTAAGTGATCCTCCCGATTTTGACTCAAGGCTAGAATGTCAACAAATAAATGACCACAATGTAGCCCAATAGAGGTAAAAATATATCATTTATGAGCCTCTAGAATGTGGCAGGGGCATTGGTGAGGAAAAAAGGAATCACTGCCCACTTATAGAGGCAAAATATGGTTTTAAAAGTTGTTTTCCAAGCGTCGATAGCATCCATTCACACTTGGTGATATCTTGCTGTCAGATCCATATTTGTAAAATACTTTTCCCTTTTGAGTTGATCAAGAAAGTATTCAATAAAAGGGAGAGGATGAAAGTTTTATATAGTAGTATTGTTGAGAGATTGGTGATCAATGACTAAATTCCACTCACCACTCTCCTTGCTGGGAATAATGAAGGTGAGGGAGGTTTAAGGAGAACTGTTGGATTGGATATGGATGGAATTGAGAAGTTCCTAGAGTCGATGTTCAATTTCCTTAGCCTCACAGGAAGCCAACCAATACGAACAGGCATGAACAAGTGTATCATCGAGAATGAGGTCAATAAAATGATCAATAGGGAGATGAGGTGGAAGGCCTTCTAGAGGATAAAACACATCATAAAATTCAGAGAGAACGAAAAAAATATCAAGTGTAATCAACCGAGGTGTCTAGTTTGGCTTAATAGGGTGCAAAAAGCATAATAAGATGGATTTATTGAGGCTTACTTGGTGCACTACAACTTTGACAATGAGAAGAGGAGGATATTTTAGTGATGAAGAGATAAGAAAATAATTTCGACCATCCTCTTTGAGGTGATATTGATGAGTGTGAGGATGATAGATGACATCATGAAGTTCCTGATATGGGATGCCAAAAAAGAATATCCGCACAATCCAACAGAGACAAATCACAAAGTACATAATCACGGAATATTCCAATGAAAAAGGTAACGAAACAATATTTTGTGACCGTGAGATGAGGTATGTCCTTATGAACCCATCCTAATTGATAAGGAGAGGGATGAGGGGTGGTGTCTAGGTTTAATCGATTCACCAAATATTGATCTACTGAATTCTTTTGGATTCCATTATCAATATTGAGCATAGAAAGAGATTGCTTTATTTGAAAATTGTGGGTGAAGAGAGGGGAATTTGAAGTAGCATTAAAATCAGTAGGATTCAAAAGAAAAGGGGGGTCAGTATAGTCATGGGATTGTTAAAAAAAATTGGATCAAAAGGAGGGTGTGGTGGAGATGAGGACTCAAGAGTATAGACAAAAAGATTTTTGGTAGTAGAAGGATTCTATAAGACATGACAATCGATGGTGTTATGGAAAGAAGAGTTATGGAATGTGAACCATTTAGAAAACTTAGGGGAAGAGGGATAATTTAGAGAGGAGGAAGTGGAGGATGATTTGGGATGATACTGAGGGGATTTCAAGAGGGGGGATAACTTATTCTTAAATTCTAGAGCGTGGGTAAATCCTTATCTAGAGAACTATTATTAAAAATATCCACCTCTTCCTAAAAAATTCAATGAGACATAATTAAAATTTACTATGAGTACCTCTTCAGAGTCCTGAATATGAAGCTGCATGAAGATTCTGGTGAATATTTCAATGTATTGTTGCATGGACTAGCCTTGGAATTGGTGGAGCTGCAACTAGTGAGCCAAAATATTATGATGGTAGTTAGGAGGATAAAATATGTTGCGTAGCAGTTGATAGAATGATTCCAAAGTGTGGATAAGAAAAGTATAAGATGAGGAAGATGCCTGAAAATACATAATTCACTGGGCCCCAATGGGTTGAGAATCCCACCAGTCTTGGGAAATTCCCTACATTTATAATATAACAATCTAAATCTTCTCCTTTTTAGATATGTCATGACAAGTGTTGAAGTATGTAGAGAGATTCCAAATCCAAGAATCCATAATGTCCCCATTGAGATGGATGAATAACTTAGGATGTTTCAAGCATGCATCTAGTTTCAAAGGAGATGGAGTATGATGCCTTAATATAATAATAATATCATATATCCAAATCCAACTCTTGGATAGGGGAAGAGTTGATAGAAGAGGTGTCACCCTATGAAGTGTCATGTCTTGGAGGCATGATATTCATAAAATAATGTTTCTCTTATCCAGATATTAAGGATAGGCCACTAATATGTAGATAGGAGGAGGGGAAAAACCCTAGCGCACTTATGGACTTCAAACTGAGATGAGAGGAGGAGGGGGTTTCCCTAGTTCACCTATGAAAAACTCGATAGAACTGAGAGGAGGAGGGGATTTCCCTAGTGCACCTATGAATTTCTTCTAGAACTGAGAGGAGGAAGCGATTTTCGTAGTGGAACTATAGAATGTTGATGGAGATGAGAGGAGGAGGGGGTTTCCTTAGATAACCTATTTTCTACTGATTAAATTGAAAGGAAGGGGTTTCCCTATCACACTTATTAGGAGAGATTTTTTTTTTTTAAATGCCAAGCCCAGTGCATCCCGGGAAGGGATCAGGTTTTTCGTGGATATACCACTTAAATATCTCACTAGTCGAGGAGAAGCATGTTGGACTAGTTCTTTGATACCATTTGATCTACAATACTATAGAGAAATCCAAAAACAATCACAAAGAAAGATAAAACCAACACATGATATGAGGAAGAAAAATGTGCCATTCACTTTATTTAGTAGAATAGGTAGATTTTATATAAAATAGGTTGAACATACAAGGGTTTTTATCAAAGTGGAAAAAATATAAGTAACGAACATCTAGAAAAGTTCCCAAACCCTAAAAACTATCTTAGTTAACCAACTCCTCATTGTTGGGACTTGTGCCCAACCTCCTAAGCATAGATGCACCCCATATGGACTTTGTGGTGAAGTGAATTGCATCTGGAAAGACATGCACCTTTGTGGTAGTGCCTTGTTGTCATGTCTCAAGATGTGTGCTCTTGATGACCCACGAGGTTGATTTCCCATAGGTATGAAAAATTCTTCCAATGAATTTTTGCTCAACTCAAATCAAGATATTCACTAAATTTGAATGCACGGGCCCAAATCCTCCTTCTAATATAGCTCATAATTTTCTCTTATGCACAACAAAACTTTAGTGCTCAAACTAAATCCTTTTCCTCCACAAAACCTCGGTCTATGACTATGCACTAAAAAATCCACTCGTCGTCTCCTTTGATTATTCTCATGTCATCATAATACCAAATGCTTACATTC
The DNA here is from genome assembly GCA_009831015.1 of Picea engelmannii. Taxonomy (NCBI): domain Eukaryota; kingdom Viridiplantae; phylum Streptophyta; class Pinopsida; order Pinales; family Pinaceae; genus Picea; species Picea engelmannii. The sequence continues at coordinate 493,347 of ML779603.1, read as the reverse complement.
TGAGGAGTAACTTTCTCTAGGCCATTGGAAAATTTCCCCCCTTTCAATATACATTGTTGATCGTACCTCATCTTTCTTCTAATCTCCAATATTTACCATCGATCCTCTCCCAATCAGATAATAGGTTTTCTACATAAAAAACAACCAAGATGAGGAATATTCCATCAATACCTTTGTCTTGATGTCATTTTAGACACCGCATTTAAACAAGCTTCGAAAATACCACTCTAATGGATGGCCTAATATTCTTCTCGTATGTCCCAATGGATAGTTTTGATTAAGCCCTCTTTATCCTTTGTATCAAAGCCCCTCTATCGGACTCCTTCCAGCCACGATAATCCAAACTTTTCTCTCTAAAAGTATTTGCCCCCCTATCAGTCTATGAATAGTCAAAGTCTCTCCATCGTTGATATCTCATAAGATATGAGATAATCATTCATCCATATTCAAATCCACTACTCCCTTATGATATCACATACTCACACATGGATGCCACATGTGAACCTCTTACTCATCAATATGACTAACACATGTCTTATTATCATTCATCCATGTCACTGTTGCGTGTCCACTCCTAATCCAATGATGCCATGTATCACTCTGGTGACCTGAAACATCTCTCATCCTTAGACACTGATCTATGTGGCTCTGATTATATTTGATCCCTCCATCTGAGTTACTTTATCATAATGATTTAATCTATAGGACCCCAAAACTAGATTAATGTTGATCATCGATCTAGGTAGATGTCCCTCTGAGATCTAATATTAGTCATCCCTTATTTAACACATAATGGAAACCTCAAAAACTTAATCAAGGATCACAATCCATTTTTCCTCTTGATTGGACAATAGTTGTTCCTTGATAATTGGAAAGGGAATTTCCACTCTATTATTTGTCACTCCTATGCACAGAGTTGGATTCTAACTATGTCTCTTTCCGACTTCAAATGGTCTTATCACGAACTCGACTGGTTTGTTATCACCTTTGGAACATTGATCCCTTTTGTGATCGATGATTACTTGTGATGTTCCATGTTGGATCTAGAACCTGCACGCATGCACAAAGATGTGATTCCTCATTGTTTAGATATTAACACTTGCACACTCAATCTTGCAAAGAATTAACACACACACAATTTACAGAGGTATTCAACCAACAATTCCATATGACACTTGTAATAGAGTGATTTCCATTACTCATATGTACATATATTGTACACATGATTACATAAGGTGTCTTCCTCTATTGAATTTTCTCATTCTCTATCCTCATTATTCATTCAATTGGCCACACTTTCTAACCTAATTATACATTCATTTGGCCACACCCTTTTCCCTAATTCCTACAATCATTTATACAAAAGATCATAAAACTATAATTTTTTTAAGATATAAAAACTCTCAGATAAATCCCTAGGATCCTTCAGATCCTACAATCACTCTAGAAGTTTCACAACTTACTCCTAGGATATCTCTCTATATCTCATGCTCTCAAGATATTCCTAACAAGACATATCTAATTACATATTCAACTTGTGCAAGATTTCTATAATTCCTTCAAACATATAAACTTTCAACAACTAAATAATTAAAATCATGAGCCCCCTTGGTCTAGTCAAACCATGTAGATTTTGGAGGAAGGATTCTCTTGCATGAGACTACCAAGGAACAAAAACATTTCAAGAACTCCCACTCATGAGTTCCATCACTAAATTCCTCTTGGGTTCCATACTTTATGTTGCTTATTTCTTTCCTTGTTTCCTTTATTCTACCTTGTTTCTATATGAAACCTTTCATTTGCTCTGTGTTGGTTGTGGAGCCTAATTATCTTCCTGATTCAGAGGTCTTTTACTTTTAGTTGTGTTTATACCCCATGAAGTATTTACACCCCAGATGTATGTACACTCTTCCACGTGGGGGA
>ML779603.1:480810-491374 GCA_009831015.1 Picea engelmannii | reverse complement strand
TAAATGTATATTGTAATTTCATTGTAAATCTGGACCATTCATTATAAGGTCGCAGATCTAACGATAGAGATTATGTTAGGGTTTTTTTCCCTAGAAGGCAACCCTCTTTTATGAGGGAAATGTATTGCAGCTATGGTTGATGGTGAATATTGTATTCTGAGATAGGAGACTGTTAGAGAAAGAAGAGTAAGTTAGAGCAGGTTTGTTGTAGGTTGTATCCCTTCATATGCTAGATAATAATAAAGGAAGGACCTGGCAATTTCTCTGGTGGACGTAGCCCACACTGGGTGAACCACATAAATCTATGTCTCTATTGTATTGTTTATCTTTTGTGTTTTGTTTCCACATTTGTTTTATTTTATTGCTCCATGGTCCTGTTTTTCTAACACTCTACTGATGTAAATATCCTTTTCTTCAATATGTATTTTCTGAAACATATTCACCATCAACACCCTTATTTTTTCAATCTTCCTATCCAGTCTATCCTCTTGCTAGTACATACTGTTGCAAAGTTGCTGGTGATATTTGATACTAGATTGTTGTCCATTGGTTGTTGAATTTCTCCTTCTCCATATCTCCATATAAATGATATTTTGATATTCAATTCCTATTTATAAACAATAATTATATTTTCAAGATTCCTTCTCTCAATTATGCAATTTCCCTTATTAATCCTTGGATTGATCAACCAGTCCTCTAACATCCTTAGTTCTGATAAAAGCTAGTAAGCACTATGTATGAGTGTTGTCCTTCATCCTATTCATTGTTTACTTCAACAATAAGATTCCCCATATCTGCATCACTTGATAAAAGGTGACTTAGGTACTAATCACCTTCATGAGATAATGTTGTCTCCTCCTCTATGACAAAATTTTGAATCTATCTTCCTTTACTTTCTTCAACATCTGCAAACACAACCAATGATCATTTCTAAAAATATCAGACTCTAAAGTCTTTGTTGATGCTCCCATTATCATATTTCTTTGCTCCAATCAAGTATCAAGTCTCTCATCTCCCTCTTTGGGCATCATCTTCTTGTGCTTATCTGAACACCTCATCTGACTCTCATCAACATATACCTTTTCAATGATTTGATTTGTAGGTTGTGTCTAGTACTTCCTTTGGATACCTTCATGAGATCAAAATATCTCATCCTCCTTCATAACATAATTTTTATTATGTTCTATAGCTATGATTTTAGAAATCATATCTCCATATTCAACATTCTTTATGAAAGTTCTAGATGACTATCTAGCTTCTTCCCTTTCACAACCTCCAAGTATACACAAGATGACAGATTTAAAAACATCAGGATCCATGGCCTCATTTTATTCCTATGTAAGCACATCATCATGTTGATCTAAACTTCCCAAATAGTTCATGATACTCCTAACATGTCTCTTTTCTTCCTCATACTTTCCAAGGATACCTAGTTTCTCTAGTTCACAAAAGTGAAATTATGTTAGTGACCTATGTCTAAACTCAACTCCTATGAGTTTCTCCTTCTTCAGTAAAGCACTCAACATGTTCTTCAAACTCCTCAAGATTCTTCTCAGCTTCCTTGAAATTAATTACATCACATACCAGTTGACTCTCTTCTTTAGATTCGATCCCTTTCTTGGGTTATTCTCAATCTTCTTTTGTAGAAGTTGTCCAATGTAAATTAGTTGTTCTCTTAACTTATACAATCCTTTGTCAAGCTCCTCTTGAATCATTCTCTTTATGCATTTACCCTTGGACTCTTCTTTCCTCTAGTTGTGTCTTTCCCATGAATTTGTATAATGACCATCGATAGTCATTTCCATATGCTTCTTTGGTGAACTCATCCTAGTCCATTGTGAGCTGCATCAAGCCTCTGCAAAAAATCTCCTCATATGCTACCTAATACCTCGTCAATCTTCCTCTTAAGATAAATTTTTTTATATTAAAGGTTTTTTCCATTGCAACCTTCTAAGCACTCCTTTGTTGTTCTCTATCTTTTCACTCTTTTTCACCTTCCTTGATAACTTCAACAGTTCTTCTCACTTCCAATCCTCAACTAAAAGTGTTAAAACACTCCTTGCTCTAAGGTTCTACCACAATATCCACTTGAGGGATCTTTTTTCTTTCTATCATAGATCTACTGGCTATAAGGATTCTACCATATCGTTCTATTGCTACCTATTAATTAACACCAACACTGTTAATTAAAACCCAAAGATAAAATATTTAACTCATACCTTCAAGATATGTTCTAAGATATTGTTGGCACAGAGGAAAACCCAGGGTTCAATGGTACAATAATGTACCAACAAAACCCTAACTACTGGCCCTTTAGGAAACACCTACGAAGAAGATGAAGTATCACTCGAGGTAGAGGCAGGGGTGGTTGCAGGACTCATGTGTTTACAACCTTAGCTAGGACACATATCTTTTATTGTAATACCTAACAAAGCACTTAACACCAAAAGTTCATCAATATTTAACCACTATCTATTCCGCAAACAAAACAGAGAATCACATCATTCATCCAACGCTGATGTATCTAAGCACTTATCATTGAGAGGTAGATTAGATCTAGCAGATTCAAGCACTAAGCACATTCACATAGGTCATATATAACATCCATATACATCGTTATCACAAAGCATAAACAGATCTATCTATCTATATCAAGCACTTATCAAGTAAAGACATAAACACATCAACACATTGCACAAAGCATAGCAACACAACATGTATGTGGTTCACCCCCACCCTGGGGATATGACCACCAACTCTTCTTCTTTATTATCTTTGGTAAATATTCTTATAGGAACATAGCATCAAAATCCTACTCCATAGAAGACAAGAGATCTGTACGCACTCCGCCAGATCCTCCTTCTTTGAGCTAGTGTACAAATCCAAGCCTTCTTACAATTACTTTCATGTAGATCTGCAAGTCTCACACAGTATGCAAAAATCAAGTACTTAGCACTCATCACTCTTACAATCCCTTTATCACAAAGATCAGATCTCTAGCAATTAGCACTACTTATCACTTCACACTTATTACATCAGCTAGTCTTCTATATATATATTACAAAAGTGGGCCTAAGCATGGCTAAACCCATGGGCCAACATTCCCATACCAGTTACATAATCCCAAAACCCAAAAATCCTTAAAAAGGGGCCAAGATCCTACGATATCTACATCATCTTGCGCTCCACCTTCGACAGCCTGGTGAAGTCCCAAAATAGTTCAAACATGACCAAGAATCCATAAAACTTAGTCAAGGGCCAACAGGCCCCCAACACTCACTGGTGACTCATCCCGGGTGACTCTGTTCTGGGTAGTTATTCTTCAAGAGCCTCAAGCATGGCTCAATATACTTGGACTTGTTGTTGTGCCATGACCTCCTGTTCAACAAAATCTTCGATGATTACATCATTGACAGGTCCCTCCAGGTGTTGTTCAATTATAGTGACAACCTGCTCCAGTTCTGCTCCTCGGCCTTCGAACTCTGTGAACAACTGGTAAGCCTTATATTGTATAGGTTAGAGCCTCTAAGTTACTTCCATAAATATGCTCTGGATAGTGTGGATATGATGTTGGGTATTGCATTTCTCTTGGGATCGCTTCATTCTTTCCACAACTGACAGGGGCTTCAATTGTGCTTGTATTGTCTCTACTTGTTGCTTTACTTCCTAGAGATATGACTCCAGTGCCTACAACTTTGGGTTTTCAGTGAGTTTCTCATATGTCTGGGCACTGTGATTACTTAGCTGCTTTAATTCCATGTCAAGGGCCTTTATCCTTTCAACTGCACTCCGGGCGGTTGCTTCTCTTTGATCCCTTACATCTTGTGGAGTCTTGGGCACTGTGCATACCTCTAAGTCTGCTATGTGTTGTTGTAGCTATTGGATAGCTGATGAAACTATTCTACTTGATGCATGACTTGGTCCTCTTCCTTTATTTCTAAGACTGTCACAGAGTGAAGTGCTCTGCTGACCGCTTCTTTCACTTCGAGTTGGTACATGAGCAACTGTTCTTTTCCTTGCTCAATATGTTCTTTTTCTTCATCGAACTTCGATTGGAGAGCAATCTTTTCCTGTTCTGCAACGCTTCATTGTTCTACGAGTACTCCTTACACCTACTTCAAGGCCTAGGTGCCTTGTTTTATTTCTTATTGTGCTCATCGAAGGTGAGCTTTGACTATATGAGCTAGTTGGTGGAGATGGGATGGATCATCTCCCAACTCTAGTTCTCCCGATGGAAGGGGCGTAGTGGAGACTGCGTGGCTGGAATGAAGGGCTTGTTGTACCCCTCAGAGTTTGACTTCAATTCTATCATACATTTCTTCCTTCTTGGCTTCTTGTTTCTCTGTTATTTCCAGTGAAGCGTCATTCAGGGCTGTTATGATGAAGTCAAAATCATTGGAGTTGAGGATAGTCTACATCTTGGTCATGGTAGCTTTCAATTTCTTCTAGGAAGAAGGTTTCAGGGGGGAAACCTTCCTCTTCTTCAAGGGGTCAACCTCATCTTTGGGTGGTGTTACTTCACTTGTATTCTATTCATCTTCTACTTCGTCATCACGACCTCTATTAGGTGACACCGAAGAAGTATTTCCTAAGGTGCTTCTTAAATTTTGGACCTCCTCAGTCTTATTTCATCTACTGGTTTCGGGTGTATTATGTTCTTTATGAGTTTTCTCTAGGCTATCAATATCAGACATCTCTGCAGGGTTGGCGGGGATAAGGAGGTTAGCAGACCATTCCTTAGTGATGTCCTCAAGGTCTTCTTCTGTAAGTTTATAATATGACTAGAGTTTCTCTTTATCTTCATCTTCTCACATTTTAATGTAGTTGAAGTGTCGATCCACGCTGAACTTCATCAGTGGTTAGAACTTTTGTAAGGTGTTTGGAGTCATGTGAGGCTTAGCTTTGATATCTCTCTTTAGGTGGAGGTAATATGTATGAAACACAACATTCGACTACCACTATTTGTTCATATCACTTGAATACCAAATGGTAGCGAACTTCGCAGCAAGCGGTTCAAATGACTCTATGTCTGGGAAGGTCGCACCTTCAAGCATCTCCCAAGAAAAAAATGCAATGAGGATCAGGAGCCAGCTGAAATGAAATTCATAACCCTGATCCTGTGCTTCTTGACAATCTAGTTCCAACAGGTTAACTAGGTACTTCACCCAGTTCATTTGTAGGCCTTCTACGCGCTTCCTTGCGAGGTCAATGACAAAGCCAATGACTTGCATAGGTCGGTTCTTTCACACTAACTTTCTAGCTATCAGTTGACATGCTAGGCACACTATGCCACTCTATATGGAATCTACCTTGTAGCCTCTTGTTTCCTTCTCAACGTCTCCATATGTATCCTTGATCTTTTGTGCTAGCGAGCGATCTACGGCTTTTCCTGGATAAAAATCCTATGGGTCGGGTCCTTGCATACTCAGTCTTGTGATCCTATGGATCATAGTTGGGTCAACTGAAATGTAGAGGTCTATCCATAAACAACCACCATGGTAACACGAGAGTAGCAACTTGACAGATGCATTGACTTCCTGGTGTCATCGGAAGTGTGGGATCTTCATGACATTGAGTAGGGTGGACTGCGCGAGGTTCATCCTCCACGACTAAGGAATGATATTTGAGTTCTTACCCTTTGTTCTAGTTAGGTACTTGTATGGGGCGAGCATACCATAGATCATGCAATCTCTGAGGTTGAAGTCATTGAACTTCAATGCTGCGATCTTGTCTTGGTCTGCTCGAACTGCGTGTATCCCCTTCGAGAGGTGCACAGTAACTATGGTGTACTCGAAATATCTTGGTACACTATAATGATTCATTGCGCTAGCCAGAGGTGGGATGCAATCGAGAAATAAGGTTGGAATCAACTTCTCATTTTCTAGGTCGTCTTTGTGCTTGGTTCTCTTTTCTGCTGATGGTCGGGATGGTCCAGCTCCCTGAGCAGTTGACCGAGAGGCTTTCACCATTCTAATTGATGAATCTTGTACACTTGTATACATCGACATTACTCTTTCAGTCATGAAGTTGATGAGAAATTCTTCAACAACTTTCTCTGCAGTGCTGAACTCATCTGACATACATGCTCGGGGTTGAAAATATCAGGTTCGAGGAGTAACTTAGACACTGCAATAGGATATAGGGAAATAGCACAATGATCATTGTGTAAAACCAACGAGTCTGCTGGCTCAGATTCACAGTTATAAAAAGTGTTCTTGGTGCATGGAACGACGGGATAAATAGATAACTTGGCAATGGATCTCTTGCAACAGATGAGAAGCCTTCATTAACTTTCTTCTGTCTGTTACGGTGCAATCCAACGGTCTGGTGGAGAACCATAAATTCCTTTCTACCTATTTGGAGGGTCGACCTAATGGTGATATTGTTCCCAATGATTATATTGCTTCACCCTGGCAAAGTGCCATGTGACGATGTCTTGTTATCTCGACGAAGCTCCAATTTTGCAAATTTTCCTTCTGCGAAGTTCCCTGTGGAACGTTCTGTAACTTTTCGATCTTAGCTCTCTTCTTATTTATCTTTCTGGCCTTCTTTCCAATGAGATTCACCTCGATATTCCTTTTTCCATTCTGATTCTTATTTTTTTTGGCATAGTTACTTTACGCTATTGAGATTTGTTCCTAATATTTGAGGGTGATACTTCGTCTTTATATGGAATAGGTACTTCAATCTTATGTGGGTCTTTTATTGTTCTTGCAACTTTGACATATAGGTCTCTAGTTTTAAATATCTTTGATCTGTTCTCTCATTCTTCAATCCAGTGTGTGATCCTTCTAGTCATGAAATCTTTTAACTCTTGCTTCTTATGCTCTAAAACTTCTTCTTCCTCCTTCCTTCTGGCCTGATCTCTTTCAATCCAAGGTTTTCCTAGTAACATGGTAAATGGGGCATTGTTATCAATAAATTTAGCAATCTCTAAATCCTCCTCTATCAAAGTTTCATTGGCATTCATAGGTATCTGGGTGAGCTTTCCACATAGGTTTATCATTTTTCCTCTAAATAGCCCTATTTATCCCAATGAAGGAGTCGTAGGAGGCTTCCCTAAAAGTTCCCAAGTTCTTTCTGTCATGATATTCACTTGTGTTTCCTCATCTAGAACACAGTAAATGTCGAAGTCTCCTATTATTTATTCTATGCATGTTTTTTCTTTGAATATCTCTGATAAGATGACATGTTGTTGGTCATTCAGGGTTTCTTTTATCTGTAGCAATACTTTCTTTGATTCTTTCTAGGGTTCTACCATAATCGTAGTTTCTGTATCTACCTTAGGGTTTTCTTGTCTCATGTTCATTCCTTCAAGATTAGCAATCATTCTAGGGAAATCTAATACTTCATGTTCCATAGATTTGCAACAAATACATCTAGGTCTTATCCTAGGGAATTCCTTAGCAAGATGTCCCAGTTTTCTGCAACTGTCACAGAGGGTTAATCCTCTCTTTCTTTTAAATGATTTCCAACTCTTCTTGTACTGTGCACTAGGATCATAGTAGCTAACCTGCAAACATTTCTTTCCAGGATCCTACATTCACTTGTTAGTCCAAACATTCTTTCTATGCATATGTATAACATATCTTTCACTATTCTTATCATATCTATGCATATCAAACCTTATTTCATCTATTAGCACCCTAGTTTTCAAGCTAGGACATAATCTATCAAACATACCTAGATCCATATTGTTGAAACAAAAATTTATACTTATCTTACTTCTATAGAGCACAAAGCTTTCAGATCTAGAACTTTTCACTATTCTTGACTTTATCAGAGTACAGAGCTTCCAAATATTACCTCTTTTCTTTAGATCTGACCTCTTTTCTTGGCATAGAGCTTCACAGGTTAAGTAGAATGTTTTTCACCAGGGAAAAAAATCTACGCACGAAGCTTTCACAATTTTAGGTCAGATCCTTGCACAAATAGTATTCTTCCTAAGTTCCCAACAATCACAATTTCAAGTCCCGGCAACGAAACCATTTGTTGGCACAGAGGCAGACCCAGGGTTCAACACTACAACAACACACCAACAAAAACCTAACTATCGGCCCTTTCGAAAACAACTACGAAGTAGATAAATTATCAACTGAGGTAGAGGCAGGGGTGGTTGTAGGACTCATGTGTCTGCAACCTTAGCTGGGACATAGATCTATGATTGTAATACTTAATAGAGCACTTAGCACCGACATTTCATCAATATTTAACCACTGTATATTCCGCAAATAAAACAGAGCATCACATCATTCATCTAGGTATGATGTATCTAAGCACTTATCATCAAGAGTTATACTAGATATATAAAATCCAATCATTAAGCACATTCACATAGGTCATATCTAACATCCATATACATCGTTATCACAAAGCATAAACAGATCTATCTATCTATATCAAGCACTTAACAAGTAAAGAAATAAACACATCAACACATCGCATAAAGCATAACAACACAACATGTACGTGGTTCAGCCCCACCCTAGGGATACGCCCACCAACTCTTCTTATTTATTATCTTCGGTCAAGATTCTTACAGGCACATAGCATAAAAATCCTACTCTATAGAAGATAGGAGATCCATGCGCACTCTTCTAGATCCTCCTTCTTTGAGCTAGGGTATAGCACCAAGCCTTCTTACAATTAATTTCACATAGCTCTGCAAGTCTCACACAGTATGCACAAATCAAGTACTTAGCACTGAATACTCTTACAATCCCTTGATCACACAGATCAGATCTCTAGCACTTAGCACTACTTATCACTTTCACACTTATTATGTAAGGTAGCTAGAGAGGTAGTGGGGGGGCCCAGAGGGCCCATAGTGATAATAGTAAAGTTAATTCAATATAAGGTGGACTAGGTCCACTATATTAGTAAATATGGCCCACTATGGTAGTTAGATATAATAAATGGGTAATTAGATATAATAAATGTAAGAGGGCTTCTTAGAAGGTTCTACTTCTAGAAGATTCCTCCTCTAGAATGTTCTTAGGAGATGATAGCACTATATAAAGGGGTTCAAGCAATGTAATGAGACATGAAGAGAAATATTGTATTTGGAGTGGTATCTCAATAGGAGGATGCCCCCTCGAAGAGGCAAGTGAACAGGAGAGGATCCCTTCCATAATAGGATTCATTGTATGGTGTTGCCCTACCCTAAGGGTTTGATAGTAATAAAGAAGTTTTTGCATATTTTTCTTGTGTATCTGTTGTGGTTCTTTTGTTTTTAGTCTTTGGTTCTTAACAAGTGGTATCAAAGCACTTTCCTTGGCAGACATTGTGGGCAAATATTTTTTATTTTTGCAGATTTTTTTTCGGAGAAGAAAAAAGAGGGCCACGACATTCCAAAAATTTTCGGTATATTTATGTGAAAAATTTGTAGAATCAGGTTATATATCTTAGTTCCTCTCATAAAAACACCCAAGTTGAAAAAAAAAATCTTCCAAAACGGAGTTCGGAAGGTCAAGATATTGAAGTTTTAAAATCTGCAATTTTTCAGGGTTTTTTTCCGCAGACGGATGCGCGATTTGTTTTTAATTATGTAGTAGTTGGAGGCCAAATTTTCTCAAAAAAATTACATATCTGAGTTCCTCTCACAATTTCACCCAATTTCAAAAAAAAAATCAGCCGAAACGGAGTCCGGGAAGTGAAGTTATGAGCATTTTAAATTCAACAGTTTTTTAGGGTTTTTCTAGAAAAAACCGCGATTTTCTGCCGAAACTTATTGGGTCTATTTTTGGATTTTTTCATGACGGATGCAGGACTGAAGAGTTCATAGGGTGCTCAAATGGATATTTCCTCTCAAACCCTGAAAGAAATTCTTGAATCATTCAAGGCCCAATTGTTTCACACATTGGATGACAGATTAGATGCATTTGTGCATGGCCTCACAAACGGCCTCACAAATGGCCTCAATGATAGTTTTCGTAGTATTCAAGATTCATTGAATAACATGCAGAAGATATTTCTTATGGAGGGTCTTAGAGATGAATATAATCAAGAAATATATGCTTGGTATGATTTTGAGGCTGATTGTGATGATTGGTATATGGATAGTTGTCATTTCTGGGATGACAACCACTTTCATATTTTATTTGATGACTCTAATCCACCTTCTGTAGAGAGAAACAATGTGACAAATTGAGAGCCAATGATTATTACCAGTGTCCATCCTGCATATTTTACAGTAGTATTATTCCTTTCAGATTCTTCTACGACCCTTTTCCACTATGTGGATGGATCTTCTTATTTGGATCCACATGATAGGTGTAAGTTTTTGGAGCATCATTTGGAGTTGGTTATTGGGTTCCAAAATCTTCCACGGGGAGTTAACATGAGCATTTGGACATGGGGTCCGGGCTTACAATGGTGGTTATACTAATTCAGTATGGTGGCTATCCTTTCTACATGAAACCTTGGTTCTTCAGTCTTCTTCAACATTATGGTCCACAATTATCCATGGGACCCTGGTATATAGTTGTACATCAAGCGTTGAGGACAATGATTTCATAAGGGGGGTGGAATGTAAGGTAGCTAGAGAGGTAGTGGGGGGGGGGGG
>ML779603.1:463406-480760 GCA_009831015.1 Picea engelmannii | reverse complement strand
GGTGGACTAGGTCCACTATATTATTAAATAAGACCCACTATGGTAGTTAGATATAATAAATGGGTAATTAGATATAATAAATGTAAGAGGACTTCTTAGAAGGTTCTAATTCTAGAAGATTCCTCCTCTAGAATGTTCTTAGGAGATGATAAAACTATATAAATGGGTTCAATCAATGTAATGAGACATGAAGAGAAGTATTGTATTTGGAGCGGTATCTCAATAGGAGGATGCCCCCCTGAAGAGGTAAGTGAATAGGAGAGGATCCCTTCCATAATAGGATCCATTGTATGGTGTTGCCCTACCCTAAGGGTTTGATAGTAATAAAGAAGATTTTGCATATTGTTCTTGTATATCTGTTGTGGTGATTTTGTATTCAGTATTTGGTTCTTAACATATTACATCACCTACTATTATATATATACATTACAAAAGTGGGCCTAAGCATGGGTAAACCCATGGGTCGATATTCCCATACCCGTTACATAATCCCAAAACCCAAAAAACCTTAAAAAGGGGACGAGATCCTGCGATCTCTGCTTCGTCTTGTGCTCCCCTTCGATAGCCTATCAAAGTACCAAAATAGGTCAAACATGACCAAGAATCCACAAAACTTGGTCAAGGACCAACAGATATTTTCTTCCACATTCAATGTCCCTGAATGGACAACTCTCTATCAAAATAATTCTACAATTTTCTCATGTACTCCTTTATACATGTTGTCTTTAAATCAAATAATATTGTCTATTGCTATATCTGCAATGTCAAAATTATAGATTTCTCCATCCAATGTAAGAGAAAAATTGCACTCTGATACCAAAAATGATGACCCACTAGGTCGATTTCCCACAGGTATGAATAATTTGTCCAATGAATTTTTGTCAACTCGGATCGAGATGTTCACTAAATATTAATGCATGGGCCTAAAACCTACTTCTAATAGATCTTGGAATACTCTATTGTGTGAAACATAAATTTAAAATTCAAACTAATTTTTTTTCCTCCATAAAACCTTAGTCTATGATTGTGCGCTAAAACACCACTCATCAGCTCCCTTGCTTCTTCTCCTGTCATCATACGACCAAGCATCATGACCAAGCACTTACATTCTTGGGACTACTTCTATGTAGACCAGTGGAAAATTTCCCCCCTTTCAAAATCCACTATTGATCAATGATCATTACATAATGGACTATATTGATCGTACTTGGGATTTCTCCTGCTCTCGAATATTTACCGTCGATTGTCTCCTAATCAGAAGGTAGGTATGTTCCAAAAAAAAAAAAAAACGAGTAGTATTCCCTCGATACCTTTCTCTTGATTCTCTTTTAATCATCGTGTTCAAAAAATCCTCTAAACTACCTTGTGATGGATGGCCTGATCTTATTCTCATACATCCAAATGAACGGTTGCGATTAATCCCTATTTATCCTTTTTATTGGAGCCCCTCTATCAGACTCTTTATAGTTGTGACACTTCAAAACTATCACTCTCACAATATTTCTCTCCCTCTCGAACTTGGAACAATCAAAATATATCCACCGTTGATCTATCATAATATCTACAAACATCAGCCATCTATATTCTCTTCCACTATGTCATTTTGATGTCATTCACTCACATATGGATGCCACATGTCAAAATATTACTCATCAATCTGACTGCCACATGTCTTCTTTTCATTGTTCCACATCACTTCCATGTTTCCACTTCTCATTTGGTGATGTCATGTCTAGGATTTTCCAGCAGCCACATGTGACACTAGTGACCTGGTACGTGTATCGTATTGAGACAATGATCTATATGGATCTAATTAGATCTGATCCATCTATCATAGTTACTCTATCAAAATTATTTAAGTTATAAGACTCTGATGGTCCCTACTCCAAACACCAATAGGAAACCCGTTGTGCATCATCTTCCTGGCCTCAATCATGATACTCTGAAATGCATCTCCATTGTCCATCGCTCTACGATCCATATTTATGAGAGGAACAAAATTAATAATAGACTGAATAAAATAAAACAAAGATACAAAGAACAATAATAAATATCCAGTGAATAAGAACTTCTATTGAATAAACAAAATAGGTTGAAACTGTAAAACTACAGAACTGAAAACAACTTGATTGAATGGTGGTAGTTATGTATAAGAAGAGGTGTGGTTGTTATGTGCATCTATTTGAGCATAATGATTACAATGAAGATGCAGAGGCCTTTTTAACATTACTAATGAATTCCAAAACCCTAGACATTCAAAAACCTAACCCTCAGAGATGAAACACCAAAAGTTATGTGGGCGTTGATGGGTAAGTTGGTACCTCAACTTCCCAGGGTCATAAATTTGCATACGACCTCCATTTTAGGCACATTATAGACTATTGGAAAGGTATTTATTTTCAATAACTACACATTATTCCTTAAAACTTTGAATTCATCTATAGATTGATTATGGAAAGAAAAAAAAACATTTTTTAGGGCCCCAAAACGATCGTGGAAGTACAAAAAGATGTAATGACATGAAAAATTCCAAAATAAACTAGTTGGATTAGGTGGGAAGCCGCCAATATCCACTTAAAATCTGTGTAGGGATTCATACAACCTCGAAAGTGTAGAACCCACAATTACAAAGAATTAAAGAAGAACGTGTTGAACTAAAAACTATTAAGAGGAGCCAGTTGGAATAGGTGGTTGGTCACCAATATCCACCTGGATTAGTCCTCCCCCCTTAGGAATTAATGGTCTCCATTGCATTAAGTACCCCCATCAGGTGAGGAAATTTCTATTGAATTTGGTTTCGAGTGAGCCACTTGCCTTGGTGAAGGAGTTGTCCTTCCTTGACAACCCGATAAACATGGATCCTCTGCTAGCGTGTGCCCTTGACCTATGTATCCACTATTTGATTAGTGGATGTCTGTTCCATTTAGTTATGGTTGATATATGTTGGTTTCAATTGTTGTGTGATATTTGAGGTGTCCAATAATGGTGGAAAATATGGCCGAAGGAGGTCCACATTGAACACTGGGTGCAAGACAAGGAAGGGGGGAGTGTTAAGATCAAAATTATTTTTACCCACAACCTTGTTGATAATGTAAGACCTATAAAAAAGTGGACAAATATTTTGATGGTGACCTGTAAGGTGTTATTTATGAAAATGTAACCATACCTTATCTCCCACCTAAAACTTGTGTGGTAACTGATGTTTATCATGGCGTTGCTTGTAATTAGTATTGGATTTATGTAAAACATCATGAACCTATTGGAAGATGTGTAAAATATTCTCAATGAATGTTGTGGCTTTGTCAACCTTAGTCTGAACATGGTAAGAATCTATCTGTGTGGTTGCAAGAGGTAGTACAACATCAATTGAACCCAAGGGTTGGAATCCCAACCCCACTTGAAAGGGGCTATAGCTGGTGGATCTATGGAGAGCCCTGTTGTAGTTGTGTTGAACATAGGGAAGACTCTCATCCCATGTTCATGGATGCTTAGAGTTATGGAAAGGATGTGCACAATCATCTGATTGACAACCTTTGTTTGGCCATCGGTTTGACGGTGGAAGGAAGTGGATTTAGTGAGCTTGGTGTCTAATAGTGACCAGAGACTTGAACAAAATTTGTTGAGGAACCTGCTTTCCCAATCGGAGATGATGGTCTGTGATATCCAAAAATGGACCCACACTCCTTCGAAGAAGATATTGGCAGTATCTACTGCATTGATGCTCTTCTTGCAGGTTATGAGAATGGCCATCTTGAATAGTCGATAAACCACCACAAATACGTAATAATTGACTTGCTTGGTGGATGGAAGGTCATGCATGTAATCCATCAAGATGGATTCCAAAGGCCTCTCGAGAGTATGAAGAGCAGTGTATAAGCCTTGCTTCTTGATGGATGACTTGGAAATGGTACAAGAAATGCAATATTTGATATACTTGTTGATGTTCTCTCGAAGTTTTTTCCAATAAAAATGTTTCTATAGAATGACCACAGTTTTCTCCATGCCAAAATGTCCTTCCATCTGACTATAGTGAGCCTCCAAATTAAGCTTGGCACACTCACTTACAGGAACAAAGAGTTCACCTAGATGCCATAAAATTCCATCTTGAATGTGAAAATTGGTGACATTCGCGCATGTACCCAAGACCTTCTAGGTGGTGGAGAAGTCAATACCTCATTGATAAAGTTGGGGGAACTCAAATACCTCATGCCCATAGGAATGGACTATTGTGGTGAGTGCAGCCACGGGAGGTCGACTGAGGTAATCAACGACATGATTTGTTCTCCATGTCTTATAATTCATGTTGATGTGGAACTTTTGCAAGTATGTGGACCACTTTTGATGGTGCTCATTTTGCAGCTTCCCTTGTGTATGTATGAACTGTAGAGGCTTTTGATCAATGTGGATGATTATCTCCTTTCCCAGAATGTAATGTTTCCATTGACGGTAGGCTTCCACAATGGAATGCATTTCCTTATCATAGGTGGGGTATTTTCATATGGTATCTAAGAGTTTATCACTATGGTATGCTATTGGCTGACCATGATGAATGAGAAATATGCCTACAACATAGTCAGATGCATCAATCTCAATCTTGAAAATTTGTTATAGATCGGATAAGGAGAGCACTGGAGATGAGAATAAGTGATGCTTCATATCATCAAATTCTCGTTGTTGTTCCTTCCCCCATGCGAACTTTTCCCTACCATCACACTTGGTCTCTTGGCTGAGGGCCCATGCAATATGGGAGAATCCCAACATGAACCCTCGGTAAAGGTTGGAAAGTCCAAAGAAGCTCCAAATATCAGTTAGTGTGGTTGGGGATGGCCAGTCATGAATGAATTGGATCTTAGTTGGATCCACATGTACCCCATGCTCATCAATAATGTAGCCTAAGTATTGGACCTTTTTCATGCTAAACGATCATTTTCCCAAGTTGGCATATAGCTTTTGTTGCCAGAGAGTGCTCAAAACCTGTTGAATATCCTACATGTGCTCCTCCCAAATTATACTAAAGATGAGGATCTCATCTAGATATACCACCAAAAAGGAGTTGGTGAAGGGTCTCCATACATCATTTATCAATCTCATGAAAGTGGTTGGTGAATTTGTTAATCTAAAGGGCATGACCAACCATTTAAAGAGACATTCTTTAGATTTGAAAGTTGTCCTTCATACATAAATTGGTTCGATGGGAACCTGGTGGTAGCCAGACTTTAGGTCAATATTTTTGAATAACTCTGTCCCCTTGAGTTGGTCAAGAAGGTCGTAAATTCAGGGAATTAGGTACCATTTCTTGACTTTGATTTTGTTTAATGCTCTGTAATCAATGCAAATCTTCCACACCACATCTCTCTTCTGCACCAATACAATCGGGCTTCCTCAAGGGGAGGATTTGGGTCTGATGTGCCCCTTTTGATCACTCCTTTGGATTTGATGCTTGATTTCATCACTTTCCATTAGTGAGTAATAAAAGACTAGTCCATTAGGCAGAGGTGCATTGGGGGTTAGATAAATTGGATTCTTGACTTGGTAGTGCGTCGGTACCCTAGTGGGTGAGAAGATGATGTCTTTGTACTCTTTCATGATCATGTCCACTTTCTTCTGTTGCAAAGAGAGGCTCTTTGTAGAGGCCAAAAATATGGAAATGAACTTCTGCTTATTTTGAGCATGGATAAAAAGGAAGATGAACTTCATGGTTTGTGAAATGACCATACTACATTTCTTAGAAGAGATAAAAGAATTAGCAGTAGGTGGCGCTACCACTGGTATCTTGTATAGTTTTCTACCCAAAGTAATAATAACACTATGGGGTCTAGACTCATACAAAACATGTTTCTTTTAAAAAAATGGTTGTCCTAAAATAAAATCACAAACTTCAAGGGGATCAATATCAAAAAATACCTCGTATTTGAAGGGCTTGATTTCATAGGACAAATGACATTGTTGGCTGACACAAAGATCTCTTCCTTAGAAAAGCCAACCGATGGTGTAGGGCTACAGGTGCGGTGTCATCGATAGGTCTAGCTGCTTGACAACCTATGGTGAGATCAATTTCTTTTGACTTCCGCTATCGACAATGAAATTAAGTGAAGCCCCCTTTACCCACATATCTGACTGAAAGAGGCATTCCCATTCATTTGGTTATTTTGGTTCATCAGGTTATACTTTGGTGGTAGCGACAGTGGCGCTTGGTTCAACATCAATAATATTATTCCCTCCTTATGGATTTGATTTGGAGTCAGAATCTACGTCTGACTCAAAATATTTCAGCTTGACCGCCAATGACTGCTTGGAGCAACATTATTCAGTGTTTTTCCAAGGTATTTTATGGTATTCACACCACTTTCCTATGTCCTTATTCAAATTTGTTAAACCCTAATATTTGCTCACTACCCCTTAATTGGGGCATATTAGATTAGTAATGTTATTTTATTTATGTTGGCTTTATTTCATTAGTTGTAATTATACCTCTTAGTCTCCTATATATACCAAGGAGACATTTTCATTTGGAATCATCTTGTACTTGAACATTTGTCTGGGGTAAAAGGAGGTTGCCCCCTAGAAGAGGCTTATTATCTAAAATTATCTCTCTTTCAAGGCGTTGAGTACTTATTCTGAGGTTTTTCTATGCTATATTGATATTTGGTTCTTAACATATGGTATCGGAGCTCAAGGTCTTGGGGTTTCACTGCTACATCTGAGACACCGTGGAATCTTCGCTATACCTTTGTTTCTAAAACAATTCAAAAGGAACGACTTGGAGTATATTTATCATATGGGTCAAGGTACTTTGGGTTAAATTTTCATCTCCTGAGGCCTTATACTTTCGGAGATACAACCTTTGTAAGATAGGGTTCTGGAATCATCCTAAATTGAGTCATTGCGGAATTTTTGCTATAAATTTTTTTCCTGTAATGTTTCAGACCCTAAACTTAGGAGGATATTCTCATAAATTAGTAAGGTATATGTGGTATAAATTGAAGCTTCTGGGTCATCTTAACTTTGTATATACACCCTGTGGAAGATAGGGTATATGACTAGTCCTATTGACTAGTCTCAAGCAGGTGTTCCGGGTAAAACAATAATAAATTCTTCCTAGATTATCCAAATTGAGTGAGACCAATTGCATTGGATAGTGGAAATCCCTTAGTAGTTCTAGTACAAGTTCTTGAATTTTATATCAATTATTTTGTGCGGGGAACATTATACAAGTGATATCTTCTGGAAAGGCCAAAAATCAACAAGTTGCAGGGAAGTTACCGTAAATTCCACTTGGCACATCCAATTTTTATCAGACCTATGGAATTAAAGAGAATAAATATCAGACACTTACAAAAAATAAAAGTTCATACTCAAAAGGGATGAAATTTTGGAGATGCAATAAAAGGAAGATTGTCTAGTAGAACCACCTCAAAATGAAGGTTTAAAGTGATACTTGGGCAACATGCCACCAAAAAAGGGAACTTCTACACCAAATAAGCCTCCAGAAAATCCTACTTAGACTCTTGATGAAGGTGAATAAATGTGTAGGTACATAAATGATTTACAAAAGAAGACAATAACCAAATATGAACTACAAGAGATGATGGATTCAATGGAAGCTAAGTTGAATACTAATATGGATCATTTAAAAGAGGAGATCATGGAAGGATTGAAAATTTTCCTAATAGAGAGGACACTTGAAAGTGAAAATGTATCCCATGAAATTCATGATGAGGACACAAGGAAGGTGAATCAAGAATGGAGAAACTCCAACTTTGGGTTGAATACCAACCACGTTCCTAAGATCGATATCAAGAAGTTGTTAGAATATAAGTGGATGTTCTTGTTTTACCATTGACAATACCCTTGTCACCCAACCATAGGCCGAAGCCACCCTCTAAGAACCTTAAACTTGATAGAGAATCACTCTAGATGAAAAAACTAGGCTAGATAGCCAAAAAAATGGTAGCACACCTTTCCCCAAGGATAGCATACAAATAAGAGTTGATCAGATAGTCCAAACCCTAGCCAAGAGATAGTCCAAGTGTAACTTCTATCTGCAGCAGTTGCAATGACAACTCTCTTCCAAACCTGCGCAGAAACTGGGCAACTGCAGTGTGCACAAGTGCTTCTCTACAATTGTGAGACTCCCTACCAGAATGAGAACTAGCCTCCTATATTTATACTAATTTAGGCTAATTGCTTGGGCTGACTTCTCATTCTGGGTATCTATCTATTCAGTATATATTATTATTTATGGACGACTTCTTCTCTTAGAGGCTAATAACCTAATATAAATTATCTTCTTGAGATGACAAGTCTTATAGGGTTATTATCCAACTCATTAGGGTTTCTTCTTTCTTCCTGGAGTATTTTATCCTCGTCAGGTTTACATGTGGAGGTAAATACCTCCTGCAGCTTGTTGGGTATGTGTTATATTCTTTACATGTGTGTGTGTGTGGGTGCGTCAGATACAACAACTGCATCTGACAATCCCTTCACCTAGAGATATGTCATGTGTACTAGGTGCTTTCCTAGGGGAGTCCCAGGGGGGGGTGGGTATGCCCCCCCTTGGTTACGTGCAGTGTTCGAGACAGCGCCTTGAATTTTTTTTTGGGGCGGTTTTTGCTATTTTTAGTGGATTTTTCTATATTTAGCGGATTTGTAAATTAATCCTAGATTAAGGGATTAGGGGTTTGGTATCTACGGAATACCTAAAAACATTGTATATATTGTATGGAGAATGGTGAAATTCGATATAATGAAAATAAGAAAGGTTTTCCCAGTTGAGGGTTTCCAGTATAAAATCTCTATGTACTCTGTGTATGAGCCATTGATTAATTTATGTATTTCTTAAGAATCTATATGCATTGTTTTACTTCACAGGTTTAAAACTTACACAGCTACCATAATATCAACACTCCCTCCTAGCTAGGGAGGTATTACAAGTAATTTTCTTGAGCACAAAAACATACCATTCATCCAGTAGCATCAACATAGTTGTATAGACTAGATCATGAGCACCATCATCATCATCATCAGTGTCATTAGCTACATCATCTCTTGAAACCATACTCTATTTGAGTAATCAGACATGATTCTCACTCCACAGAGTGATACAAGAGCCATTCTTCTAATCTATAAGAGTAAATATTCTGAACCATTTTCCATCTAGGAAATCTCTGTCCTTTGATTATCCATCTAATTGATAATAATTTCCAACACTATCGATAGTCTTCAAGGAAATCGAAACAAAATAGAACACAATTGTGTCTATCCATAGTAGTACATAACTATAATCTAGTGGTATACTACCACACCAAGTAACACACAAGTACTTGATCAACAACGTATAGTCACGAATAGTGGACACATCCACCGCAATAGTATACATCTATTATCATACATTATTCATAACAATCATATGATATCAACCTGCATAGAAACAATGTTATGATATAAACTGAATCATCCGGGCCAATCTTTCACATCTGTGAGATCTGAAAGAATATCTTCTCTCAGAGTAGAACAATGAGATATCTGGACTATTGTTATCAAGCAAGGAAGAATAACTGTCATGTTTTCTGAATGTGGACCATTCCCCACCCTGGGCCATTCTTTCTACACTAATCAAAGTGCACCCTGGAGAGAAGGTATAAAACCTAAGGAATGCCTATCCTTGATTGTTGAGCCTGGACCACTCCCCACCCTCGGCCATTCCTCTTACACTAATCAAAGTGTACCCTAGAGAGAATGTATAAAACCTAAGGAATAACTGTCTGGACCATTTCCTCTATTAACCACAAGAGGAAAACACTGTCCTGCATCAACCTCCAAAACAAACCATTCCTCATGTTAACCACAATGAGAAATTGTTGTTTAGCGAGGCGGGCCAGTCTTCTTGAGTAACCCTCAAGAAGAGAGACTTCCCTAGACCACTCCCCATGTTAACCACAATGGGAATTCGTTTTCTACGATACATCATCAATCTGGACCATTTCCCATGTTAACCACAATGGGAAATTGTTGTCCGTCAGAAATCTCAATCCACTTTCCGAATAGGAAAGAATCTGTCCAAGATGGACTATTTTTCAATGAATGTCTTCAATAATATTTTAGTGCTCCCTC
Source organism: Picea engelmannii (assembly GCA_009831015.1). Lineage (NCBI taxonomy): Eukaryota > Viridiplantae > Streptophyta > Pinopsida > Pinales > Pinaceae > Picea > Picea engelmannii. The sequence goes on along the minus strand of ML779603.1, from coordinate 470,647 downwards.
CCAACCTAGGATTCATCTCTTCCTTTTTCAATAAGTAAGTCGTCTCCACGAGCTCCATCTTGAGTATGAAAACTCTTTCATCTTTTACCAAAATGTCTTCTTATCTGCTCATTTGTGGAGATATGTATTGGAGAACCATTTTCTCCTTTCTAGACTTCATTACAGATAATGTAATGATTGATTTCAAATGTACTTTGGTATGGAACACTAGTTTTATCTAAAGGCTTCATGTAGCTCTTATCAATGGAGTATATCATTGTTGGAAAACTAGAACATATCCATGTGGCACTTATTCTTTCATAATGAGATCTGATCTACTGAGTAATCATCTTGATACAATATCTTTGTTATAAAAAATATTCACCGCGCTTCTGTTGTGCACTGGAGGTTCTCCACCAAGTTATCTTTTTCCATATGCATACAAGGGTCTCTTTCTAGTATGCCTCAAAGTCTTGAGGTTTCTCTTCATATGCTCTTTGTTCAATTTCTCTGGAGAACAGTCTTTGCATTTATCCGATGTAGAATTCCAAGTCATGGATGTTGCAGATTATATAATGACTCATGTAGAGATATGTCTGGTTTACTGGAACAAGTAATCATCATAGTATTCTCCCTCCATCTGGAAGAACCTCTAGTTATAGATCTCGCAATAATTTCATTCATAAGTCTTCCATACATTGTTCTTCATCACGACTTTCAGTTCCTCTGCTTGATTGTTTTTAGTGAGTTCATATCAGGCTGGTAATATTGTGATTCTTAATATAATGACTCGTTGTTCTGGCTTCTCTTTCTTTCTTTGAATCTTCATGTTCTTCCTTGTGTTTAATCTCTTGGGTCCATGGAGTATATTCCATTCCCTAAATATTCCATTTCTTTCTTTCATCATAGGATCACGATTGTGGATGGACAACCAGGGATGCTTTAAGGGTTCTCTTTGAAGAATACTTCTTTTAAGGTTGAGTTGGACATGTACTGTCTTTCATGGCTACTACCATGGATATATACTTCATCGTATTCAATGGATCATAGGATTAGATCCCTCCTAATCCTTACTTCATGTATGAGTGCATATAATCGACTCCCTCCATCTAACAGATACCATGCTTATGTATGCATCCTTATTGTCTTCTGCAATATATAATTGGCTCTCTCTGTCTAACAAAGTCCACGCTTCCATCTTGTTGTCTTCTACAAAAACCTTATATGTCTTTCTCTGACTTCTTTCTTTCTTTGCTTCTTTTGAGTCTCTTCATGATTGATTCGGCGTATTTCATCCTTTTATGTGTATTATCTAATGATATCAATCCTTATCTTGTTGTTCTTCCATAGGTATAGTTCTTCTTGGAATACATTATCTTTCAAGGGATAGATATACAAGATATGTACAAAGACGATACAAATGAGATATGTACAAGAAATAAGAAGAGTATTGTTACCTTTAGAAGAAGAAGTCTCTTTCATCCTACTTAGTCTTCTTTGTAGGTTCCTTTTCTTCGGCAACTAATGCTTCATGTTTCTCCTTCCTTTTCTTTATCTTGGGACAATGATTCTTGTAGTGGCCATACTTTCGACAGTTGAAGCATTGTACTTCTGAAATGTCTTTCTCTTGATTTGGCTTCCTCCTTGAACCAAACTTCCTTTTGTTACTGAAATTCTTGAATCTTGTTGTGAAGGCTTGATCATCGTACTTCTTTTGGGTTTTCTCTTTTTCACTGATCCTTGATTCTTCTTGAGAATAGAAATTCCAAATTTCTTCAATTGTTGGATCCTCCTTCCTTGTGTTCATGCTTGCGGAAAATGCATCCCACATCTTGTGAAGGCCATTGAGTACTATGTTTACCAATTCCTTCTCTTAAACGATTTCTTCAATAGCTTGTAGTTGATCTCTTAACTAAGAGATTCTCACAAAGTATGATGTTATGCTGTCATCATCATTCATCTTCATGTCACTGAGCTCATTCTTCAGACTCATTACTTGTCCAATGTTTTTGACCAAGAAGAGATTTGCTAGGGCATCGTACATCTTCTTCTATGAGTCAAGATGGGAGATGTAGGGTATCAAGTGGTTTTTTATAGATTCCACTATGATACTCATAGAATTGATGTCATTGTCTTTGAACTTCTCCATAACTGCAACGTTCTGCGGTTCCTTCTCTTTTCCTTCTTCAAACTCTGGTTTCATGATCTTTCCTTTCACGATATCCATCACTTTATTCTTGGAAAGGATGAGGTCAATCCTTGTCTTCCACACTTTGAAGTTAGAAGCTCCATCTAAATTATTCTCTAACTTCATAGAAAAAGTCATGGCTTCTTTGACTTGGTCAAACCCTAGATTTGACCAAAAACTCAAACTTCACGTCTTGGCTTGCTGAGAATACCAAGAGATGCGTTAGGATAGGGCACACTAATCTATTTGAATATTAGGTCAATCCATTCACTTAAGGTTCCTCAACAATAGGATTAGGGATTCTGCAACTGCACCTGCTAGTAACCCTAGCTGTAGTGCTTTGATGACTGCTCCTGCTAGAAACCCTAGTAGTAGTTCTTCAATGATCTTAATATCCTTCTAGCTATGTTTCCTTCCAACGGCTAGACTGAATGAAGGAGGTGTGAGCCCATAACCTATTAGAATATAAGTGGATGTGTTTGTTTTACCATTTAAAATACCCTTGTCACACGACCATAGGCCGAAGACACCCTCCGAGCACCTTAACCTTGACAGAGAATCACTCTAGAAGCAAACCCTAGGCTAGATAGCCAAACAAAGGGTAGTGCACATTTACACAAGGATAGCACACCAATAAGAGTTGATAAGATAGTCCAAACCCTATCCAAGAGATATTCCAAGCGTAACTACTAGCTACAACAACTACAACGACAACTCTCCTCCAAACCTACACATAAACAAGGAAACTGCAGTGCGCACAAGTGTTGCTCTACAATTCTGAGACTGCCTTCCAGAATGAGAACTGGCCTTCTGTATTTATACTAATTTAGGCTAACTTCTTGGGCCGACTTCTCATTCTGGGTATCTATCTATTCAGTATATATTATTATTTCTGGCTGACTTCTTCTCTTGGAGGCTAATAACCTAATATAATTTATCTTCTTAAGCTGACAAGTATTCTAGGGTTATTATCCAACTCATTAGGGTTTCTTCTTTCTTCTCAGAGTATTTTATCCTCATCAGGTTTACACTTGGACGTAACTACCTCCCAAACCTACCATAATATCAACAGAAGTTTGATGGCAAGGACCCAATGACATGCATACTTTAGATGGAGCAGTTCTTTGATCTACATAATGTGCCACATACATAAAAGGTACAAATTTATTATTTATATTTAGAACCCAAATAATTTGTATGGTATCGATGGCTTTGTTCATGCAAATCACTCATCACTTTGACAATTTTCATGGAAGAAATGATAGCACACTATGAGGATACAAGGAGCAATACCTTCTTTATCCAATTGATAAATCTCAAGCAAAAGGGTTCAGTTACCGATCACATTGAGAACTTCCAAAGATTGAATATAAAGGTAACATATATTCTATATGAGCACTTGATTGATGTATTCATAGGAACTTTAAAGGATAACATTCAACATGAGGTTCGCCTCTGGGAACCCAAATCATTGGAGAATGCCTTTAAGGTGGCAAGAAATGTTGAAAGTAAAAATATGGCTATGGCTACTAGAAGGACCAATCCTAACATATATAGAGAGAATAATGCTCCTTCTTCTAACACACCTCAACCTACAAGGTTGACACCTCAACAATTGGAGGAAAGAAAAGAAAAAGTTTTATGCTTTAATTGTGACATCAAGTACAGTAAGGAACATAAGTGTGGTGAGAATAAATTATTCTACATAGATTGTGAAGAGGAAGCAGAACAAGAACAAGAACCATCTCAAGATGAAAATGTAGAAGCAATTTCGTCTGAAGAGTCGACTCTCACAATATCGCATAATGCATTGGCTAGAATTAGCACTCCTCAAATGCTCAAGATTGAAGGATACAACAAAAAGAAAAAGGTGATAGTCCTAATTTATTCTGGAAGTACTCATAATTTCATTCATTATAAATTAGCCAAAGCTCTCAATTCCTTTGTATATCCAGCGCCAGAGTTTTAAGTAATGATTGCAGATGGAGGAACTATCAATTTCTCAGGAAAATGCAATAAGATCAATCTTACTATGGGGGAATATGTAATGAATAGTCTAATGATTGTTATACCCATGGGTGGTGCTGATGTTGTACTAGGAATCCAATGGTTACAATCATTAGGAATGATGGCTTTTAATTTTCAAGAATTTTTCATGAAATTTTCATTGGAAGGAAAAGAAATTGAGTTAAGAGGTATCATAGGGAAACCCAGTAAGGTGATAAGCTCTAATGACATGAAAAAATTATTGAAAAAGGGGCATCAAGGAGTTATTGCACAACTATTCTCACTAGATGATCAAAAATCTAAGCCATCTATTCCTCAAGATCTCCAAGGGATCATTGATAAGAATTCCAAAGTATTTGAAGATATCCCCGAAGGTCTTCCACCCACTCGAAATCATGATCATGGAATTCACCTAATTCTTGGGAGAGTTCCTCCTAACATCAGGCCATATAGATACCCTTATGCCCAGAAGAGTGAAATTGAGTGCATGGTTGAAGAAATGTTAGAGGCTAGCATTATTAGACCTAGCCAAAGTTCTGACTCTTCACCAGTGGTAATGGTATTCAAGAAATATATCTCATGGCGTATGTGTCTAGATTATAGAGAGCTCAACAAGATCACAATTAAAGATAACTTTCCCATTCCCGTCATTGATGAATTGTTATATGAACTACATGGAGCAATCTATTTCACAAAATTGGATCTCCGTTCAAGGTATCATCAGATTAGAATGAAGGAAGAAGATATCACAAAAACAACATTCTGAAATCATGAAGGCCATTATGAATTTTTGGTCATGCCTTTTGGCCTTACAAATGCATCTTCCACATTCCAAGGGTTGATGAATTCCATTTTCAAGCCCTTCCTTCAAAAAATTGTGTTATTATTTTTTGATGATATACTAATCTATAGAAATTCTTGGGAGGATCATCTGCAACATGTTGACAAGGTGCTACAACTACTAAAGGAGCAACAACTATATGCCAAACCATCCAAATGTTTATTTGGAGTGAAGGAGGTAGAGTATTTGGGTCATATTGTATCACATGAAGGTGTCAAGGTAGACCCTAACAAGATTAAGGCCATGATGGAATGGCCGATTCCCAAAACATTGAAGAATCTTAGAGGATATTTGGGTTTGACAGGTTACTACCGCAATTTCTTTTGGCACTATGGAAGAATATCAACACCTTTAACATCACTAACTAAGAAGGATGTATTTTCATGGACTCCAGAGGAAACTAAAACTTTTGAACAACTTAAAGAGGTGATGTTCAAAGCTTCTATCTTGACCACTCCAGACTTCACAAAAACCTTTATTGTGGAATTTGATGCCTCGGGAAATGGAATTGGTGTTTTCCTAATGCAAGAAGGAAGGCCCCTGGCTTTTCAAAGTCGACCACTCAAGGGAAAGGAATTAAACAAACCCATTTATGATAATGAAATGATGGAAATACTACATGCATTGAAGAAATGGCGTCCTTACCTAATAGGTAGGCACTTCAAGGTCAAAAAAGATCATGATATCTTAAATACTTCTTGCAACAAAGACTATCTTCAGACAAACAACAAAAATGGTTAACCAAGATATTGGGTTATGATTTTGAAATCGTCTATAAAAAGGGGAAGAAAAATGTTGTGGAAGATGCACTCTCAAGAAAAGATGAATATGTTGAGGCCTTTCTCTACGCTATCTTGTTCATACAACCCGATTGGATAATAGAAGCAAGGGATGAATGGAAGAATGACAAAAAAGTGTGGACTCACATTCAAATATTGCAGCAGGATTCGAGTGCATCAGATACATTTACATGGAAAAATGATTCACTATGGTACAAATATCGCTTATATTTATGTAAGAACTCCCAAATCAAACAAAATGTACTATTGGAATTGCACACCTCTCCAGTAGGAAGGCACTTAGGATTTTTGAAAACCTACCATAGAGTCAAGAAGGATTCTTTTTGGGATGGCCTTAAAAATGATGTTCAAAGGTTTGTGGTAGAATGTTTGGTTTGCCAACAAAATAAGGTGAAAACAATTAATACCCTGGGTCTTTTACAACCATTAGCCATCCCAAGTTAGCGTTGGGAGGAGGTTTCCATGGATTTCATCACAGGGTTACCAAAGTCTAAAGGAAAAAGTGTCATCATGGTGATTGTTGATAGAATGACCAAGTATGCACAATTTTGTGCACTCTCTCATCCCTTCAAATATAGTACAGTTGACACCGCATTCATGGAGACAGTTCAAAAGCTACATGGCAGCCCAAAGATTATTGTAAGTGATAGAGATCCCATCTTCACTAGACATTTTTGGACATAGTTATTTTCTTGTTTGGGTACTTAATTGGCTCATAGCTCATCCTATCATCCTCAATTTGATGGACAAACTGAGATAGTGAACAATGTCTGGAAGGCTACCTTCGTTGCTTTGTCTATGATAAGCAAACACAATGGTTCAAATTGTTACCCTTGGTAGAATGGTGGTATAACACTTCCTTTCATACTGCAACAAAAATGACACCCTTTATGGAACTCTATGGATACCACCCTCCTTCCATCACTTCTTCTCTAAAATAAAAATCTAAGGTTCAAGCAGTGGAAGATCACATCGAGCAACAACAAGTTCTCCAAATCTTAAAGGACAACCTGACCATGGCACATAATCGCATGAAACAACAAACAGATCAACATCGTAGTGAAAGAAATTTTGAAGTAGGGGATTGGGTGTTTTTAAGACTACAACCATACAAACAAATGTCCCTCAAGAAAGTCAAGAAGGATAATAAATTATCACCAAAGTATTATGGCCTTTATAAGGTGTTGCAAAATATTGGTACTATGGCATACAAATTGGAGTTGCTTGCATCTTCATGTGTACACCCAGTTTTCCATGTTTCATGCTTAAAGAAGGTTATAGGTGACAAGATCCCAGTTCAAACTATATTTCTAGAACTTGACGAGGAAGGAAAAATCATATTGGATCCTGAAGCCATCATTGACACAAGAATTCACCAGCTGAGGAATAGATCCATTTCAGAGTATCTCATTAAATGGAGGAAACT
>ML779603.1:410764-455892 GCA_009831015.1 Picea engelmannii | reverse complement strand
GGGGGGGGGGGGCTCCGGAATACCGCCCTCCCGCCAAAAACCACTTTTGCACATTTTTACCACTTTTTGCCTATTTCACCTCGTCCCCTTCCAGGTCAGTTTTTGGGCAAACGGAGACGGATTTTAAAAATCCGAGAGAGGTTTTTTCTCAGAACAGGCTGAGGAACAAAACTCTTTTTCAGTTTTTTCAACGGAGCTATGAGGCGGGAGAGTCGAAGACATCTTCGAGGCCTATTTTTCCATATTTTCCATTTTTCGTTTCAGTCCCGATCTTTCAGGAGCTATCACGGCCAGCTGGGGACGAATTCGACGAAACCGAAAGAGGTTTTTGTCCACCACATGCCCATATAAAATAAACGCTTTTATTTTTTTCCCAGGTGTCATCATTGAATAGAGAATCACGTCTGATCGGACCCCTATTTCGCAGAAAAACAGTCCATTTTTTATGGCAGAAAACTCCGAATTTTCTGGGAGTGGTGGCTATTTTTGGCCGAGGCAGTTGAACCGACTCTCAAAACTTAAGGAGAAGATCTATCTTATTTATTGGGATGATTTTAATGTAAAAGGGTTGGATCTTCACGCCCTGTGGCCAGGAGGCTGTAACATTTTTGAATAGGTCTGCCATTAATGAAAGGAAGGCACTTTACAGGATTCTTGCGTATGTTTACTAGTGATGTGATCTTCTCAGTTAAATGTTTTCTTGCTCTGTAATCATCTTGTTTTTCTGAAACTAATATATTAAGAGTAACGTATGTCTCAGGATTTATCTATGATACCTTGTTTCCGATTCTAAAAGATTTAAATGTTTATCTTCTGATGTTTTCGATTAGGGAATTCTTAACTGCTTCTTAGTCGAATTTATCCTTCTCACCCTTTCTTCTGTCCATCATTCAAGCTGCAAAAGATCTAGTGAGTATATCATCTCACCCTATGGAAGTCATCTTTCCTCGTTTATGGCTGTATTTCATTCCTAATTAATTACAGACCCCATAGCCCAATGGAGGAGTTGACTGTCTCAAACAATTCAAAAACACTTTGACAACAAAGCCCATTGTTTTCATTAACTAGCCTAATATCTCTTCAAACAAAGGTATATCAGACAGAGAGATCCCTCTCTGAGTCTTGGGGGGCTAGATCCAAGACTCGAAGTGGTTCTGATGTTGCCTCTGTGACTGCCTTATAGCCTTGGGAAAATTACAGAGTGCTAACAAAATCCATTCATATGGCTTGAATCCCTCCTGTCAATATACGAGATATTGGGTGTCGTCTCAACTGAAGTGTAGCATATGAGGAAAGCACACTCTCTCTAAAAATGTGTCTGAAAATTTGCCTCCTCTGTTGTAGTTGCTGTACCACCCCTCTTCTTTTTCTTATTCGGGAATTGTCCAACATAGTACCTGAACTTCTTACAAAAAAAGAACTTCACTTTTCTCATATCTCTCCTCTGACCACTGCTTCTCTCTCCTCCACTCCCCTGTGGTGGGGCCCCAAAATTGGGACCCTGTAGACCACCATGGTTGGCCTTCTTCTTTCCCTTTGTCCAAAGAGAAAGATCCTCATCACCCTGACCAGACTATTTTTGTTGTTGTTGCCACTGTCCAGAAGTCTCAGCTGCAAGCCTAATATCCTAATGGAAAAGTTCATCCCACATCCTCTCCCATATAGGCATGACCTCTCTAGGAACAATTCCATGTACAAATGGACCCCACGGTTTGGTGAAGCTATTCATAGATTTCCTCACTAAATATTTAGTCTTCACCACCTCTCCGACGACTGCAAGATCGTCTCTGATCTGAGTGTAGCGACCAAGGAATGAAGTTACTGACTCATCCTTGAGCATGCAAATGCCCCTGAGTCGGTCATGGAGAACCATATTTTGGTTCTCATTGGAGCTCTCATACAAATTACATAGAGATGAACACATCTCATATGAATAATCCTTCCCTGTCAAATGGGGTATGATATGATCATGAATTGCATCACAAATGGTCCTCTTTGCCTTGTTGTTCCATTTCCTGAACTCTACCACCAAGAGGGGGGCAGTAACATGAATGAATGGAATAGCTGGCTCAACTATGTCCCATAGCTCGAGGTCCTCTAGGAAAAAGACCATCCTCACCTTCCAAGGTGACCAATTGCTAGCCCCAGCTAGACTGTCCCCAACTCGCATATGAGATGCTAACATGTCTGCCAAACTGCACTCCCCAACTAATGCTCAAACTTCCAAGGAAAACACTACCTCACTTCATTCAATACAGGTGTGAAAATAGAGAAGTGTAATCTGACCTCACTCCTAACAAAATAGGTGTGAAAAGAGATAAAGTAAAATCAGCCTCACTCCTACTCTGTAGGTGTGAAAAGAGATTGATGACAAAGTGACAAAACTTCCCAACTGTCCTCTACAAAAATCTTCCTTCTAAAAACCATAGAATGAGTCAATGACTGTCCAAAAATTTTTTCCAAGAAGATGTATATGACAACCAACACATGTGCTGTCCAAACTACTCAAAATTTTAGTTACCTCAACTTTGATACCATGAGGCTTTTCAAGTCCTATCAAGCTTGCCAAATGGGTCTATCTTTGACCACATATTGGCTCTAAGTTTCAACTATTATGTAAAGTTTTGTTGTTTTTTTAGGACAACCAACAGTCCAAGAAATTCTTGTTGATTTGTTATGGTTGTACTTGCAATTTTAGGTGCTCTAGCATGCAGTTTTAGTAACTAGAAGTTACAACATGCATACTAAAAAAATACAACACACCTAAAGATCTTTAGAGGTGAAAATAATCAAATCTAAAAGAATAACACACATCATTTTGCACATAGGTATTTTTGGTCAACATGACCTTGGATAAATCCCCCGCAAGGAAATTCAGTTTGGGATATATGTCTATACATGAGGAAAGTAGATGGTGGAATACAACAAGTACAAAATATATATGAACCTGATACAGTAGAAACTTGATCCAAGATGAAATATAAGTCCAAAAGAACTAGGTGTGCCCCCCATACAAGCTCTCAAATCCACAAAAACTTCTCCAGAAGAAAAGTGTGAGCTGAGAATAGAAAACCCCTCCACAGGAATAAATCCATGTTGGATACCCTCCCTCTGCAACTGATCTCATTGCAATATTATGGGTATAAGTCCTCCCCACTACTAATGCACCCTCCACAGTAATGAAAGCTCCTCAATAAATAAACAAAGCTAGATGTTGAATGCCTCCCTCCATGAAAGCATGCTCCCAAGCTAAAGCCTCCTCATGCAACTGACCTCATCTCTAAGCTCCCTCTCTTCCTCTCCAAGTGATCAAATGAAGTAATGAATTCTCCTTCACCCTTTGTGGCCTCCTTGAATCTCCATAAGGAAACCTAAGAATTCGATGGTTGATATCATCCCATCTCCCATCTAATCAAAGGTTGAGATCACTTAAAAATAACCTCACTCAATAAATTCCCTAAGTTCACTTTATGTCACTAATTCATCCACAAAGTGAATTAATAGTCATTTTAGGCATAAATGACTAAATTTCACTTGTAACTTAAAACTCCTAAAGAAAATTGAAATTAGACATAAAGTACAAGGAACAAAGTGTATAGTACATCCCACATGTGTCTAGGAGAGCAGAAGCACATGGGGAACACCTCCCAAGGTACAAAACTCAACAACATGTAGGGCTTCGGGAAACCCTGGAAGTGTAGAAATCACAATTACAAATAATTACAGAAGAATGTGTTGAACTAAAAAATGTCAAGAGGAGCCAGTTGGAATACGTGGGGGGGCACCAATATCCACCTAGATCATATTTGTCTTCATTGGGATGACTCCAATACAAACCATGCATTATAAAATAAAATGATGACCGTTGATTTATTCTTTCCCTTGACTAATATACACTGTAGATCAAAACTCTTCATCGGAGTTTTTTTTAGACTTTAACTCGAAAGGATTAACTCTGAAATCCCTGCACTGTCACATCGGACCCAAACCTAGATTAATTTTGATCATCGATATAAGTATATATCCATCCAAGATCTAATGTTGGTCGTTCGTTATTTAACACAAAATGGAAACCTGGGAAACTTGATCAATGATCACTATCCACTATTCCTCTTCATCGGATGATAGTCGTTCCTTGACAATTGTAAAGGGGATTTCCACTTTGTTCTTTATCACTCCTATGCTCAAAATTGGATTCTAAATCCATCTCTTCCCACCTTCAACTGGTCCTATCACAAACTCATTTTTTTTTTATCACCTTTGGAACATTGATCTATTTAGTGATCAATGATTGCTTGTCATCCGTCCACATTGGATCCAGAACCTGCACGGATGCAGAAAAAGGGGATTCCTCATTGTTTAGATATTAACACCTACACACTCAATCTTTCAAAGAATTAACACACACACAATTTACATAGGTATTCAACCAACAATTCCATATAACACCTGAAATAGATTGATTTACATTACTCAATTGTACATATTGTACACAGGAGTACATATGGCCTCTTCCTCTCATGAATTTTCTTAGTTTCTAGCATGATTCTTCAGTTGATGAGCCACACCTCCTTGATTGTTTCTACATTAGTTTTCCCACACCCTTTTCCTGAAGGCTTACAATAATTTATACTAAATATCCTAAAACTATAATCTATTTCATATCTGAAAACTCTCAGATAAATACCTATTATCCTTTAGATCCTACAATCACTCTATAGGTTTCACAACTTACTCCTAGGATCTCTCTCTAGATATCATGCTCTCAATATCTACTCAACTAGACAGATCTAATTACATATTCAAATTGTGCGATATTTCTAGAATCATTCAAACATTGGAATTTTAGCCAACTAAATAATTAAAATTAAGACCACCCTAGGTCTAGTTGTTGGACAAGCATTTTGGATACAGTTTTTAGGAAAATCTTAAGTATGGAGGAGATGCACAGTACCAGAAGAAATAAGAGAAGGCAAGAGAAGAGTGCACAATAAAGGCACATTCAGGATTTAACTACGTAGTAAAATCATAATTGGAAGACAATAAAGAAAGAAGATAAAGAGGGTGGAAAGGAAGGACAACATTTAAGCATGCAAGAGTAGAGAGATGCATAAAAGTAGGAAAAACAACAATTGAGAATGAAAATGTAAAATAAGGAAAAGCATGCCCTAACAATGACTTAACATGGATGCAATGAGTTAGAATGAGTTGTAATAGGGTTTTGGGGACAATAAAATAGGGTTTTGAGCCCTAGATTACATGTATAAATATGTAATGGGTTGCGTAGAATAAGCTACTGAGAGTTGGGTATGGAGTAGCGATAAATTAGTTGAGAGTGAGAGAATACAATAAGAATGAGAGAGAGTCTATGGCTGAAGGGTTAGGGATATTCTTGTAGGGGCAGGCTTGAAATGAAGAGTAGCTAGGTAGGATGGGGACTGATAACATGATGAATCTATTGTAAGCATAGTGCATAGCCTAAGAATATTTCATAAAGAATAATAAAGAAGCCAACGGTTTTGGATGTAGCCCAAGATTTGGGTGAACCACATTAAAATTCTCTTTTTGAATGTCTTGATATATGATTGTTCATGAATGATTTATTTATGAATGATTGGTTCTATACTTGTGTAGTAGATGATGCGCATCAATGATGAATATTATAGTGAATAGTTTTTGTTGAAATCTATAGTATAATGGAACAATATAATTGAACCTACAAATTAATCAAGGGAAGATATGAATATTAGTGCACAAAGGATAGATAAGTAAGAATGACTACGATGATCTCCTCATATCCCCTCATTCCTACAAAAACCTAATTCCTGCAGCCCCAATAGTTACCTCGGGTGAGACTTCACTTGCATGTAGGTGATGCCGAAAGGGCTGATATTTGAAGGGTTTTGTTGGTTATATAACTTGAACCTAGGGTCTTACAACAACATGCCAACAAACACGATCATTTCTAGGACCTGGAATCGGTGATTGAGGAAATGTTTCAGAGGCCAACTAAGAAAGAGATCAATGAATGATTAGAAGAAAAGGAACAATAATTTTCCCAGAAAGAGAATAGAAACCCTCAGGTGAGCAATGAGCAATGGATGTAAAGGTATGTGTACACATAGTTGCATGAGATTTTCTTTGGAGAATTTACGATTATTCTGACTAAATGGTTACAAAGACTGGTGGAGAATAATGGAAGGTACCAAACTGCAGCACCGAGAAACTTGACTCCTTTTTTAGTAATAAAAATGAATTTTGTAAGTAATAGGACTTCTCGCGATGTTGATTTTTGGTTGAACAACATATTAGGAGGTTATATCATATAATTTTCAATAGATTGTACACAGTCATACAGTGTTGTTGAAAGGGATTTCTTCAAGGGTCCCAAAGGAAGGTTTATGAAATCATTGGGTATTTGGATAAAGATGTTGTTGTGTGACAAGTGCATGATGATGATGGATTTTGACTGCTAAGGGGATTCATGTACAGAGGGAAACTATGGAATGACAAGGCAATAGTATGAATGTAGGAAAGAATGAAGAAATTAATGGAGAAGGATGCGAAGGATTGAGAATACAAAGAATTAAAGAAGGTGTATCAAAAGAGAAGAATAGTTTGGAGTACTACGCAGTGGAAGTAGGTACAAGAGGTTGAAGGCTAGGGATGATAATAGAGATTCGTACAATAAGTATGAGTGGAGAGGACATTGCGCAATAGTTCAGATCATAGAGATACCACACATAGAAGGAGATGAATAATAGTTTCATTCCATTCATATAATAGAATATTCATTAATTCCTACTCATGTTAGATCCTATGTCAAATCCATGACCTTGTATGTGTCACCGAGATCAGAAATAACAATTGAATATTTTTCAAAAGAACTCATAATCACTAGGTCAAGTCAAAATAGTAGTAATCAGAGTAGTGAGAGAAGTACGTCGATTCATATTCAACCAACATCACCAAAGGGAGTTACTACACAAACCAACATGGTAGGATTAGATACCAAATTGAGACTACCAAAATTCTAGGGAGTGGGGTCACAGGAACCAAAACAAAATATGTTTGTCTATGAGATAATTTGGGCTACAAAGAATGTCTAGGATGAGGCCGTAAATATTGTGCAGTTGGAAACAACATTTAGAGGTTGTGCATTAGTATGGATATGAAACTACATAGCATAACACCTACAGGACATGCAAAGAATTAACATAAATTAGACAAGCATTGTTGAAAGGGTTCCATAAATCAAAATTTGAGTTGCGGTACATGACATAATTGAAGGAAATCAAACAGGTGCAGATTGGATCCATTTGGGACTACGATCAAATATTTAAGGATTCAATGGGTATAATGACATTCTAGATACCCAATCAACAACACCAAGAATGGATTATTGCAGGACTACTACCACACATTCGCAAGATGTTGATTTAACATAAGGTTGCATCACATCCTCAGGCTTTGGAGATTGAAATGAAATTGGAAGCATCTCCTTTAGGATACAATGGAGGGATGGTGCAAGTCCTGACAAAGTTATCTTCCTTGACAATTCAATTCGAATAACTTATAAAAGGGAAGGAGAAGTGAGAGCAAGTATGGTGTACTAAATGTAGGATTGAAGGCCAACACAAGGACGAATGCCCAACATTTGCATAGTATTTGGTGAATGGAGCACCGAATACATTACTAGGAGGGGGATATTGTGAAATATGTAAGAAATGGGGAGATCGTCTGACTAAGTGTCCAATACTACAAAAATATCATAGCACGCCAATGAACTTATTCTATAAATTTTACAAGTCACTTGGCCATGAAGAGAAGGATTCCCTCACATTCAATTTGATGAGAGAACACACTTTAGATATGTAAAGGATTTAGGAAAATAATGTTTGCACAAAAGGAGGTGGTCCATGTTCTAATAATCAAAGAGGCGTTAATCCAAGAAATAAAGGAGGAACTTTTGGTAGAGGTCGAGGTGGATGAAATTTTGGTAGAGGAGGTAGAGGACCAATAATATGTATAATTGCAATGAACCAGGAAATTTAGCACATGACTTCTTGAATCTTTGTAAAAACTACACATATTGTAGACAATCAAATCATGTGACATATTACTATTCTAGGCTACCTATGAAACATAAGGAAAGAGGTAATCAAAACCAGAACCCAAATCAGAATGTGCAGAAAATATCCATTGAGAAACACAATGAAGGACCTAGGACAGTAGTTTTTAGGCGTGGAGGAGATGGAATAGGTGTTGATTCCATGAATGGGGAGAAGCACATTGAGAAATGGGTGAGGAAATGAGTAGGATCGATGCCAACATTTGACTCTCATCAAGAAAATGAGATGTATCAAAGTGAAATAAAAGAGATACTAAGAATGGATTGGGTAGCATCAACATCATCTGCACCACTTTTTTATGATCATACCATACCAGAAAAGTCACTTGGGAAGGTAAGCACTCTAAGAGAGTTCCTATGAATCTATGTAGAGTTGATAAAATATGAAACTTTGTTGAATGCACTATTTGAAATTATTGATCATTACGCACAAGAAAGGGAAATCCGTATCACATAGAGGACAATGAATCAGGTACTTCGAAAAAAGAGGACCAATGAAGAATTCAAATTAAGTGTGCAGATTGGGGAATATGATGTGGATAATGTTATTTTATACTTTTTTTCCGATTTAAATGTGTTACCAAAGAAAACCTGGAAAACGATGGGGAAACCCAGGTTGATTTGGTCTCCTATTTAGTTAAGGTTGGAAAACTAGCACAAGATAGTACCAATTGGCTGATTGACAAGAATGCTTGTGAATATAAATGAGGTGCACAGTATAGCATATTTTGAAGTCATTGAGATCATGGATGATATTCAACTATATACAACATTGATGGGAATTGAATGGGAATTTTTTAATGAGTCGATCATTAATATGAAAATGAGGGAGATGATATTTGAAGTAGAATTCTTAATGGTTACTAAACTATTGGATCCAACAGAAGGGAAGAGGTGGGATGAAGTTGATAATTTTTATAAAATGACTGAGTATATGGATGACTATTTTAACCCCACTGTCGATTGTGTACTCACCTGGAGAATAATTAGCTCATTCACATCATATTTGGAGGAAGTTTTGGAACATTTGCAATAGAGGATGCAAGAAGTATCAACTAGACGATGTTCCCACATAACTTGATCATTGCTCTAGATTGGAACAAAGTTATGTGATCCACCCCTGTATGATTGATTGACTGATATAAGATTATTTATAAAATCATTTGAGTTGCAAGTACCCTAACTACAAAGGTTGTTGGCACTAGATTTTTTTTTGAAAGATACTCCAACCAGATGGTGGACTTCACACAAAGAGGGAATGGAAAATTTATCGCACTATAGGAGACTAATGTTACTAAGATTTAGTACCAAGGTGGAGTATACTGCACAATATTATATAGGTTTAAGTGACCTAACAGGTCATGTTGAGTAGTGAAGAACCATATGGATATTATTACCAAGGGAGGAATGGACACATAGGTTTAAACACACTAAATATGATCCCTAAGAATTGTTACCTAAAGCTAGAAATGCACATAGAAACAACAAAATGGGACGATATGATTCAAAGGTTCAAGGTAACATTTACTTTCAAACATGAATCTCCATTAGTATATGCAACCCTATAGGTCATTCAAACCAATATATTCTCAGAAGAAGGATCGATGGAGTTTGTACATGTATGAAATGTGCATATAACGTCTATCATTGTCCACAAATTACTAATATGTTACAATATTTCTGAGGAGGAGAAAGAAGAGGAAGATCCAAAGAATGTACAAGTACCTTAAACTGAGGGGGAACATGCAACATAAGGACCTGATCTTGAATCTATTTTGTATGTGCAACCAATAAAGACATGAAAGGTAAACATTGGGACAATAGAGAATCCAAAGTTTGCGCAGATAGGATATTATTGGAATGTTGAAACCGTGGATAAGATTACATATTTACTACGTGAGTATCAATATATATTTTCAACTACATTTTCATAGATGAAGGGGATAGATGGTGAGTTAGGAGAAATTAATATCCCTTTGAAACCTTCTACTAATCCAGTCAAACAGAGACCTTATAGGTTAAATATGAAGTAGAAAGAGAAGGTGAAGGTAGCGATAGACAAGATGTTGGAAGCAGGGATTATTGAACCAGTGATGAAATATAAATGGATAAGTCCAATGGTGGCACAATACAAGAAAAGAGGAGGAATACGGATTTGTGTAGACCTAAGGAAGATGAATGATTCATGTCTGCATGATCCATTTCCAACACCGTTCATACATGAGGTACTAGAGAATGTAGATGTGCAGGAGGTTTATTCTTTCACATATGGATTTTCATGGTACCATCATATAAAGATTGTGTAGGAATATAGGTATACTACTACTTTTGAACCAGAGTGAGAATTTTATCAATACACAATGGTACCCTTTGGACTAAAGAATGCACCTGTAGTTTTTCAAGAGTTGTTGTTGAAACTTTTAAGGAATTTATTCACAAGGTCCTTGAACTTTACTTAGATGATTGGACTCTATTCAGTTTATTGAAATATCACATAGAAGTACTCTGGTTAATGTTGGATAGTTGTAGACAATGTCATATTTCACTAAATTTAAAGAAATGTATTTTATGTGCACCTTGTGGAATTTTGTTGGGGCATGTGGTATGTAATAAAGGATTATTAGTGGATCCTCCCAAGATGGTAGTGCTTCTAGATTTAAAACAACCTAAATCAATCAAACAACTAAGGGAAACTATGGGCCATATAGGATATTATAGAAATTTCATTAAGGGTTATGTACATATTACCACACCTATGGAGAAGTTGTTGAAGAAGGAAGTGAAGTTATAGTAGAATGAGGATTGTCAGAAGGCCTTGGACATGTTAAATAAGAAATTAGTGACAACGATGATTTTTATCTTTCCATATTGGAACAACAAATTCTATGTTCATGTAGATGCATCGTCCATAGATTTTGGCATAGTACTATCTCAATTGGGGGAAGGTGATATAGATCACCCAATTGATTTTGCAAGTAGGAAGATGTCCATAGTAGAGAATAATTACACAACTATAGAATGATAAGGATTGGAAATGGTGTTTGCACTACAAAAGTTTAGACGATATTTATTGGGATCTCACTTTAAGCTATATATAGACCATTTTGCACTAAGATACTTAGTGAAAAAGACAGTGTTGGGGGGGAGAATATGAAGATGGTTGTCATTGTTCCATGATTACAATTTTTAGGTTATTTTGAAACTAGTGAAGTTGAATCCATAGCTAGTTCACTTATTGTGCATACTCTCAGGAGAAGATGTAGGGAATCTAGATGATAGTTTGTTACATTCACACTTATTTGTAATTGCGATGGTGGAAGAGTACTTCACAAACATTGTGCAGTTTTTAATTATAGGGTTAGCCTCACTAGACATGACAGTGGAAAAAAAGAATAGTTAGTGGTTAAAGAAACAGACTATTAGTTAATTGCATAGAACTTGTATAATTTAGGTGCACATGGAATATTGAGGCGATGTGTGTTAGATAATGAAAGGACAATAATACTCTCAGAATCACATGAAGGAATCATGAGAGAAAATTACGCAGGTGAAGAATCCATGTAGAATATTTTGCGCATAAGGATCTGGTGGCCCACACTTCATAAAGATGCAAAGGAATATGGTCAAGAATGTGATGTTTTTCAAAGAATGGGAAATCCATCCAGAAGGTATGAGATGCATTTACATCCCCACGTTAAATTGTAAGTGTTTGATACATGGGATTTATACTTTCTTGGACCAATCAACCCATCAAAAAAATATTAGGATCTAGATGCATAATCACTACAATGACTTATTTGACCATATGGTTAGAAGCAATACCAGTCCTAGATTGCACTGCAGAGACTGCTACGAGGTTTCTATTTGAGAATGTAGTTACATGATTTTGATGCCAAATCATTTTACTCAATGATCAGGGAACACACTTCCTGAGTAAGACAATTACATCCTTGACTGAGGAATTTCAAATTCATCATCAAAGGAGCACGATGTATCACCCTCAAGCCAATGGAACAGTCGAATATTTTAATAAAATTATGGAGAATACGTTGACAAATATTTTTAATGTAGGGAGAGATGATTGGGAATTAAGAGTTCCTTCATTATTATGGGAATACAAAACTACGATAAAAAGTTTGACAGGAGATACATCGTTTATGTTGGTATATGGACAAGAAGAATTAATGCAAATGGATTTTATTGTTCCTAGCTTGCGTGTTGCAGCAAGTACTCGTCTTTTGGATTCTGGCGTAGTAGAGGAGAGATTGTCACAATTGGTATAGCTTGTGGAAGACTTATTTTTCATAGGGTTCCATCAACAAGTTTAGAAGGAAAGAGACAAGGCATAGCATGATAGAAACAATAAACATAAAATGTTTCAAGTGGGAAACTTAGTCTTACTCTACTACAAGAAGTTCATGGAGTATCCAAGAAAGTTTTGAATGCATTGGTTAGGACCCTATGTGATTAAGCATGTGATGGAGGTAGGTGGTGCATAGTTAGAAACACTTAATGGAGAATTCCTTGGAGGAATGGTGAATGGAAGTCATATGAATCTCTATAGAGACATTCAACCAACTTTGCATTAATTTGAACTATGAAAGAACACATGTATCATAGTAGTTATACAATAGTGGTGAGGTAAAATACATAAAAGAAAACAAAAAGTAGAAAAAAAAAAGAAAACAAATAAAAAGTGGAAAAATAAGAAGAAATACAAAGGTAGATAGGAGGAAGTATGGGAAATAAAGCAACACAACTCTTTCATAAAAAGGGAGTATCATACAAATAACATAAAAAAACATAGTGAAAGTTAGGTATGCGTAGAAGCAACATGTGAAACAGGACCGTAAAATCCATTAAATACATAAAAGAGGAGAAAATGATGATTAAATGGCACTAATGACAAGGCATAAAGATGATGCATACAAATAAATGGAAAGAGCCACTAAGAATAGTGATAGATTGATAGTATGAGGTACAAATCCAATAGAAGATATGGTTATAAAGATACATTAAATTAAGAATTCATTGCATCATTGGCAGAGTAGACAATAAATTCAGGCATGAAGGGACATGGTCAACAAGATTTGGTTATTGTCACTTAGAGTTTCATGCGAGTAACAAAGAGTCGAGAAACACATCACAAAGCCAAGAAAAACTGCAACGCTGAAGCAGATCGTCATTGATATCCATTTTATGGCACCACCAAAGGAAACATCACCCATGCCAAAGAAATCTAGAATGAGAATGAAAATAGATGAACCAGAGGTTGAGAAGATTTTGGGAGCCTCTTCGTTCAAGATGAGGTTTCCCCGAGATTACATTCCAACAAGGAAGGTTGAATCCCCTCCAATAACATTGAAGAAGACTCCCTACTACGAATTGGTGACATTGAACACTCCAGACAGAGTCATTGAGGATGAAGACATGCTAGGGAGCATGATGCAACTCAAATATGTAGACCATGATATGACAAATATGGTGAAGCTCCCTGAACTTTCTCCACGCCACTACTTGGAGCCGAGGAAAGATCCAACAATGAACCACAACATACCTGTGCAAAAGGTATGGGCAAGAGGACTAGAGAGAGCAAGAATAATAAGATTATTTGACATTCCACATTTTGTACGGATCAATGAGGTGAATGCATGCGTCATTTTTCTCTTAATTTGCATGCATGGAGGATATTTGTCACTGGATAGGCTAATAAACAAGTTTCTACCCTGAAAAAAAAGTTAACCCACAATTATTTCCCAAGAAAGTGTTCTAATACAACTTGTTAACTACTAGATCTATTATGATAGAAAAAAACATAAATACTACAGAGAATAATACTAGAACAACAAAATATAAGGAACCACAACACCAAAATAATACCTTTATTGATACGAAACTATGTTCACTTACCTCTTCAAAGGGGAAAACTCTAGCAAAGAAACAGTCTATTACAATAATTCTCAAGACGAAGATTTCTCATTCCTCCTACTCTTATTTATACTAATTCTATCTTCTAAAGATAATTCTAGAGGAAGATCCTTCCAGAAGTGGAAGCTTCTATTAAATATTCTTACATTGACTTGTTCACATTTATTAAACAAACCTTATTAACTAATGCCAACCTTTATTACATGGAAATATATTATTCTACTTACGTGAGGGGTTAGGGAGGTTAGGTCCCTAATATATATATATAGGTTTAAGTGATTAGAGCATATAAGCTTTAAGGGTTATAGAGGTTTAGAGATAAAGGATTGTGAGTTATAGGAGTTATATGTGTTATGAATTGGGGGTTATAGGGGTTAGTAGTTATATACATTATGGGTGATTTTGTTGATAGTGATTAAGGGTTGTGGAGGTATGGGTGATAATTGTTATAGGGATTAAGGCTTTTAGGGGTGTGTAAGATTTATATTTGAGGATATATAATATATGGGTAATAAGGATTATAATTGTGATGCTTTATAATAATTAAGGGTTACAAAGGGTTTAGGGGAAGAGGTTACATGTGATAATATCAATAAGGGATATATGTGTTAAATGTTAATGGTTGTACATACTAATATTTAGGGGTTATATATGCTAGGGGTTTTATGTGATAAGTTTTAGGGGTTTTAGGGGTTAAGCGATAAAGATATTATAGGGATTTGGAAACAAGGGGTTATAAAAGTTAGGAGTTAAATGAATTATAAATACCATGTGTTATGGGTTCTAAATATTATAAAGAGTAGATATTAAGGTTTTAGTGGTTACATGGATTATAGTTAGGGAGGTTAGGGGTGATAGTAGTTAAATGAATTTAAGAGTATATATGTTTGGACTTATAAGGGATATTGTTGTTAAAAATTAGGTGATATGTGTGTAATAGGTTATATGGGTGAGGGGTTAGGGGTTAGATGTCATGGGTTTAAGGGGCCAGTGTATTATGGATATGGTTTATATGTTTTATGGATTTTAAGGATTCAGTGTTAGAAAAAGTGGGTAATATTGGTCAGGGTTGAAGCGGTTAACATTTCACTATTAAGGGTTATGAGTTATAAGGATTATGGGTTATAATAGATAGTATTTATGGTTTCAAAGGGTAGTGTTAGGGGAAATAAGTTTTAAGTGTTAAAATGGTTACATGGTTTATAGGATTATTTATTTTGAGGTATAGGTGGCAACTTATAGAGTTTAACATAGATGTGTTATTAGATTAAATAGGTTGCATGTGTTATATGAATTAAGAATTAAGGTTGATAAGTGCTTGGGGTAAGGGATTATAGGGGCTTAAGTTATAGGGATTAATGGTTATGGGTTATAAGGTATGATGGTTATACAAGTTATGTTCTCTATTATGGTTTATATAGAATATATGTGATAATTTAGAATAGTTATGTATTAACCATTATAGGGGTTAGAAATTAGGGCCTTTAAAGAGTTAGACATTCTATAAGGTATATTTGAGGTTATGGATGATAGAGGGTATAATAGTTAGTGATACAATTGTTAGGGTTTACATAATTTACAAGTGAAGTATTTGATGTTATAGAAGTTAAATTTTATATCATTTAGTATTTATAGGTTAAATGGCATATACAGTTTGGGGATTATAAGTGTTAGGGGTTACATGTCTTAAAGGTTAAAGGACCTTGGTATAAGTGATGCCAAGTGTTAGGAACTATAAGAATTGGGGTTTGGATAGTTTACTTTGTATATTAAGGGTCAATGTGATCGGGGTTAATAAAATTTAAATATATTAGGCATTAGGAGTTGTGTGGAAGGGATTATAGGGGATATGGGTTATAGTAAGATGGAATAAGGATGTATAGAGGTTAAGAGTCATATTCCAAATCAGTGACGGTTATGCATGTGTGTGTATTAATTAATTGTTAGGGGTTATAAGTTTTAGTGATTAAGAGATAAAGTTATAATTTATAGCTGTTATATGTTATGAATTCATGGTCATAAAGGTTAGAATTTATAAGGATTGAATGCTATATTAGGGGCTAATATGGGTTAATGGAATGAGGCTATAGAAAATATGGGTTCTATGGATTGGGTTTTAAAGGTTACATAAATGCGTGTGAGGGATAAAAATTATGGTTATAAGGTTTCAGTGTTAGGAGTAATAAGGATTAAGGATAAAGTGTTACAAGGGATAGTGGTTATGGTTATAAGAGTTAGGCATTAGGGGTAACAATTTGCAAGTGTTATATATATACATATTGATATGTATTAGGAGTGATAACTTATATGGATTAATAATGGTGTGTTATAGGAGTAATGTGGTTGTATCTGTTTGAACATGGAGGATATATGTCTAGAATTAAGAATAAGGGGTTATTATGCTTAAGTTATAAGGGTTTTAGGTGTTAGACATTATAGAGTTTTCATGGTGTGGGAGTTAGTGGTTATATTAGGGGTTATAACTCACATGTATTATCACAATTATAGATCTGGGATCATATGGTTTTTATTAGGGGTACATTGGTTATGAGAAATAATGGTTATAACTTATAAGAGTTAATGATTATACTATTAAATAGGTTAGGGGAAAAATAAAATGAATATTATAGTTGTTAGGAATCATGTGTTAAGGATTTATAAGGGTGTAGGGTTAGAATTTAGGCTTATGTGTCATCGTTTATAGGGGTTATGTGTTAGAGTTGTAAATATTAAGGGATAAGGGTAAGGAGTAATAACCTTTAGGAGTTATATGTATTCGGTGGTTATAAGTGTTTATAGGGGTTATATGAAAGGGTATAAGTGTTAGGTATTGACATAATTTATAAGAATTAGGGGTTATATTATTGGTTATATGTTTCTCGGTTTGATGGGGGTTATATGGATTAGAGATTAGATGTTACATGGGATATATGGGTTAGGTGCTTGTGGTTATAGTTATAATGTTATTGGTGATGTAGTGGTTAGGTTTATCATGTTAGGGAATTGTTATGAGGAAAATATCTCTACAGCTAGGGGAAAACCACAACAACGGAAATGACTAACGAAATCAAATATGTTCTCAAGTATGTTATATAAACAAATATGTTAGCAAGAACAGGTAAATGCCTACCTCGTATAGACGTTCGATGAAGTCCATCGTTGAGCACTTGACCCAAATAAATACACCTGCAACTAGTCCTCAACAACCAAGAAAAGAAAGCATATGGTGATAATATATGATGTTAGCACATTCAATAAAATAATCCATTAAAATTCATAAAAAATATGCCCATGGAATAATAATTCAAATATTTGCAAGATATTAATTGGATGAGAAAAGAGTATTTCTATTAAGATATAATTAACATAAATAAATAAGTTACAAACTTCCGTGTCGGTACGGTTCAGAATCGAGAATCTAATTTCCTTCCAGTTGGGCCTCCACCACTTCAATCCTCCACCAAAGGAAATCTCATATAAGAGAGAAAATGAAGTTATCCATAAATAAGGGAAGATATTGGGGGTTGAACAATGTGTTCAAACTTAAAGGACAAAGGGATGCAAGCTCAATGTGAAGTGAATAATTCCTCCAGAGTAAATTTTCTCTCAAAGTTGAATTATTTCTCCTCTTTTCCATAGCTTGTAACTGGCCCATTTATATCCTTCAAGTGGAACTGAAGGGTCGAGTCAAAGCATTTCTAGTATATGGAATGCCAAGGATCATTGATCTCCTGTTGTGACATGAAAAGATAACACCATTTTTCATTTTTGGGCACATTTCCTAATGTACACAATTTGTAGTGGTGCAACATGAGTATACGCATGATGTATAGTAGACAAGTTGTGTATATGTGGAAAACAATTATTTTTAGCTCTGGGATTTGCAAAAAGGGATGAAAAGTATGCATAGGTAAATGGAAAAAGGCCTTTTGTGAAATATTGCATGGGGTGAGCGAATTATTTCTATAACATATGCCCCCTAATGCGTGATGTTACAGGAGTATTTGCGATGGACGAAATACATTACAAAAACCCAGAAGTGCAATGATGGGGAACCGGCTAGAAGAGCTAGTTTCTCATTACAATATGTACTGACTTTGCATACATGGATGTCAATTTGAATTACACTACATATCCATGTGAAAATATACCAACAACTGTCTGTGTCCATGAATAGTAAAATAAAAATGCGGTTATATTCCAAAGGTTTTCATAGTCACGAATAAGGCCCAGTAGAAACAGTCTAAAAATCAATCTGAAGATATCCATGGAGTACAATATGATCTCTCGTGATTACTAAAGTCACATAGGTATTGGTCCAGTGAAAAGGAAGCAACAACTCAGGAAAGTTGCGACCACATACTGATGTCTTTAATTCTTATACACAATCTTCCAAAGGTGCAAGTCTAGATCATGTGAATAAAGGAGTTGAGGTCAAACACAATGAGACGTCATTTGATTATTGGTCATTGATGTATACCATTAACAAACGTGAGACAACCTACCGATGATGAAAGTAGGTATCAAGGAACCGAGTACATTCTTACAAGTGTGAATAAAGGATTCGGGATTGAACACTTGAAGAATCCATCGATCATGAGCCATTGATGTATTACCAATTGTCGATTGCGAGAGAACCTGCCACTAATGAATGCAATCCTCAATGTACTCATAGGACTCTAGGTCTCATTTCCAAAATATATGAACTAAAGTCAATGGAAGGAGACCCATTGAAAGGAGAGCATTAAGGAATCTCTCATCATTCAACATGAGGTATAAAGGAGGAGCTTCATTATTTGGAGGAAATCGTACAAAGAACATGTTCATGAACCAACAAACCTATGCATATTTCACGTGTGCCAAGTGTAAGAGGTACAAAAAAAAGACCGTTTGAATAGCAGCCAATGAGGAAAAATTCTAACAAAGGCGAGGAAACCACCAATAAGACTAATGGCATCCAAGACACTGCACGAATTCAAATGTGTGAATAGATGTATTGTTGTCAAACATAAGGGAAACCACCCAGTCAATGACCATTGATGAAATGTCGACTCCTCGGTTCAAGGTTACCTACCAATGAGGAAATTAGGACCAGGGTGCATAATAAGACTACAACATCATGTGATTCTGAGACAAACTGAGGGTATGGTCGACCTGCAATGTCAAGAGTTATGGGGAATAGTCGACACAGGTCAATAGACATCCTTTGAACAAGAGCATGAGACATATGGAAGACTCTGGCATCATAGACTTAATCATGAAACCATGACATGCAGGAGGCATCGATCAAGATCTCCATAAGGACTGGAAGAGTAACTAGTTGGGGGAGAAAAAATTATGTAATGAGATCAACTTCCTAAGGCCATGCTAAACCTAAAATTATGATGACAAATTGACTCAATAACTTTGTGCTATGTTCAAAGGTGACACAACTACTGCAAATAGAAGATAATACTCCCTTCCCACCCGTCTTTTTTTTTTATATATATATAAGAAAATGAATGTTATGATACAGAGGAGGAAACGAGTGTGGCAAGTAAGAAAAACTAGTTCCAGTAGTGGAACATACTGTTGGATTACTGAGAGGGGGGATGAATCATTAATAGAGAAATATAATCATTTTTCACCATAAAATGCAAGTGTTATATCAATGTAGCATTATCATCCAATAGTTGCAGAGTAAATAAACAATGAACAAATGAGAAATCACACACATACAAACTAAACCAATGTTTTACGTGGAAACCCAAAGTGGGAGAAAACCAAAAAATGTTTTTTCTTATATGTATTTAGGAAATACATTCATGGGAAGCACCAAATTCCTTTGTTTTCTAGCTGCAACTGGAAGGAGGCTCAAACACCCTAGTTTCTTAGGCTACAACCTGAGGGAAGCTCCAACTCCCCAATTATTTGTATACAACCAGAAGGAGGCTACAACGCCCTATGTTCTTTTTCTACAACCCAAAGGTGGCTACAACCACTTGTCTTTTCCCCATCCAACCACCCTGATATATAAGTAGAATGATGGAACCACCACCACATTATCACTATGATATATACTGCTATAAACCTGTACCAATCAACCTGCACCAAAAAACATGTACCAATAACCTAAACCATGCATCAACCATGCATCAACATGTACCTCAACCTGTAATCAACCTGTACCATAAACAAGTGCATCAACCATGCACCAACCTGTACCAAACAACTTGTAATGAACTTGTACCATAAACAAGTTAATCAAACATGCACCAACCTATACCTCAACCTGTACCATGAATAAGTGCATCAACCATGCATCAAACCTGTATGAATAACCTTTTACAACAACCTATAAAAAGCAACCTGTCTCATCAATATTATCAACCAAATCATATCTACTTACCAAGATCAATCACCAAGACAACTCTCAAATATGTGCATCAACCAAGCATAACAAAACAACTCATAATCATCACCAATATCAACATGTGATTCTAATAATATACCAATACAAGTAGGATACATCATCCATAAACCATGTGTCAACAATACTACTGACAAGCGCCTCCAACCATGTACCAAGTATGTACCAATCATGTATCAACTACTCATAAACTATGACTCATCAAGATGTACCAACATCATCAACTATACACCTCATGTATGTGCCAACTCATCAACTACTTGTCTCAACCATGTACCCAACATTTACCTCAACCAAAATCCCTCGTCAATTTCATAATCCAAATCTTATTTGTAACTCTGTAATAGACCTGGTGTATATGATCACATACCTACAAACTTTAACAACAAGAGACTATCATTTTCATCAAACTTTACTTTAGTCTCACGTGACTAGTTTTTGATTATTCAACAACCCTAACTTGAAATAATCATAACTATGTTCCAGGTTTCACTAGTTGGAACCTCTCAGAAAATGATTTATAGAAAAAATGGCATACCTTGTTGAATTTTGGCTTATTCTAGAGAGTGAAATTGTAGAGCCCACCCCGGATCGAATATTTGTTGTATGGGTATGAAAATTGTACACAACATACTAAAGACTGTACTCTAACCAAAAAACTTAGTGTTACTAAATTTGGATCTGTTATGAAGAAATTATAGCATTTTTACTGGAAACACTTGTTTTAGACTAGTTTTAGGACTAGCCACAAACCATATTTTCTAGAGAGTGTAACTTAAAAAATACAACGACCCACAAGATGAAATGTGTATCACATCTACTTAGATATGTTTTCTCAATGGCCTCCCAATTTCACAGTCTGAATAATTCTATAAAAAAATTTATTGTGAAAATGGTGAGATGACCTGTAAATAACATACCCTAGAAAGTATCATCAAAATAATTTATCCTCCCTTGAATTTCAGCCTTCTGTACTTCACCTTCCATTTGAAATTAGGCTTACATATCCTTTGGTTACCTTAGTCACCTGTAGATATTCAATATTCTCAAGTGTGATTAAAATGAGAGAGCCTTGCCTCTTATTTATACTTTTTCAACATAGCCACTTTGTCCACATAGTCACCTATGTCCAACCTTTCCCAATTTTCCACTTGTCCATGTATCCAATAGTCACTTGACCACTTGACCCTTTTTCCTCATTTTAGGGTTAACCTTCTTATAACCACTTTCCATAATTAGAAATTTCTCCATTTACTTTATTATTGAAATAATCCTCCTTGACTTTGTCACTTCACTTTATTATTTAAATAATCCTCTTTTATTTTGTCACTTCACTTTATTATTTAAATAATCATCTTTTACTTTGTCACTTCAGTTTATTATTTAAATAATCCTCTTTGTCTTTGTCACTTCACTTTATTATTTAAATAATCCTCTTTGACTTTGTCACTTCACTTTATTATTTAAATAATTTCTTCTTTGCAAGAACTTTGACTTCTTTGACCTTTTGTGGTTTCAAGCCAATCATATGAGGGTCCTTCAACTTCTTAAGGCCATAACTCTCAAACTGTGAGGAGTTATGTGACGTTCCAGATACCACCGGAAACAACATAACATGTAATATCCATATAGAATAGTCTTACCTGCAAATATATCAAAACTCATACCATTATACATCAAACAAACTTGGGTCCATTACAAAAACCTTTGTGCTACCAGAATTTTCTATCGAACTTTCTTGAAGGGTTGAATCAATGACAACCAAACTAATTAATCAACAATCTCCCCCTTTGGCATTGATGGCAACACTTTGATGCAATACTAAAATCATATCACTCATTCTCCCCCTAGAACCATCCTTGCATATCTGTGACCAATGCTCCTCTTGGAACCATGACTTTATCCTCTGCATCTAATAAACCTCTCCCCCTTTGTCATCAATGGAAAATGTATCTTTCCATTCAGGGCTACTCCCCCTAATTGACTCATCTAATCTCCCAACCTGAACTATCCTCTTTATGGTGATTCCTCATGTACATCTAAGACATATAAGATAAGCATTCAAAATAATTCATTTTGGAGTCGAAATAACTCTGAGTCTCTGGTGAAGATAGCAACTGGAAGGAGGCTCCAACCCCTTAGTTTCTGAGGCTACAACTTGAGGGAAGATCCAACTCCCCATTTCTCTTGCTACAACCATAAGGATTATATAACCCCCTATGTTATTTGGCTACAACCATAAGATGGCTACAACCACCTGTCCTTGCCCTGTCCAACCGCCCTGATATATAAGTAGAATGATGGACCCACTGTCACACTATCACTATGAAATATACTGCTGTAAACATTTACCAATCAACCTGCACCAAAAAACCTATACAAATAACCTAAACCATGCATCAACATGTACATCAACCTGTAATCAACCTGTACCATAAATAAGTGCATCAACCATGCACTAACCTATACCAAACAACTTGTAATGAACCTCTACCATAAACAAGTGCATCAACCATGCACCAACTTGTACTTCAACTTGTACCATGAATAAGTGCATCAACCATGCACCAAACCTGTAAAAAACAACATGTCTTGTCAATCTTATCAACTAAATCAGATCTACTCACCAAGAAAACTCTCAAATATTTGCATCAACCAAGAATAACACAACAACTCATAATCATCACCAAGATCAATATGTGCTTCTAATAATATACCAATACAAGTATGCTACATCATCCATAAATCATGTGTCAAAAATACTACTAACAAGTGCCTCCAACCATGTACCAAGTATGTACCAATCATGTATCAACTACCCATCAACTATGACTCATCAAGATGTACCAACATCATCAACTATACAATTCATGTGTGTGCCAACTCATCAACTACTTGTCTCAACCACGTACCCAACAGGTACCTCAACCAAAATCCCTCATCAATTTCACCATCCAAATATTATTTGTAACTCTTTAATAGACCTGGTGTATATGATCACATACCTACAAACATTCCTTAACTTTAACAAGAAGAGACTAGCATCTTCATCAAACTTTACTTTAGTCTCACATGACTAGTTTTGGATTAGTCAACAACCCTAACTTGAAATAATCATAACTATGTACCTTTAATGAATACAGATATAAAAATAGTACACAATGTTCTTAAATGTGTTTTATGCAATTCCTCTGGGTGTCACTACTTGGAACCTCTCAAAAAATAACTTATAGAAAAAATGGCATACCTTATTGAATTGTGGCTTATTCTAGAGAGTGAAATTGCATAGCATGCCCCGCATGGAATATTTGTTGTATGGATATGAAAATTGTACACAACATACTAAATACTATAATCTAACCAACACATTTGGTCTTACTAAATTTGGATCTGTTATGAAGAAGTTCTAGTGTTTTTACTGGAAACACCTTTTTTAGACTAGTTTCAGGACTAGCCACAACCCCTATTTTCCACAGAGTGTAACATCAAAAATGAAATGAATGACAAGTTTCAATTCGTACCAAAGATACTTGGATATGTTTTCTCAATGGCCTCCCAATTTTAGGGTCTGAATCATTATATAAAAAAAGGTTATTGCAAAAATGGTGAGATGACCTGTAAATAACATACCTTAGAAAGCGTCATCAAAACAATTTATCCTCCCTTGAATTTTGGCCTTCTTTACATCACCTTCCCTCTAAAATTAGTCTTAGATATCCTTTGGTTACCTTAGTCACCTATAGATATTCAATATGCTCAAGTGTGATTAAAATGAGAGAGGCTTGCCTCTTATTTATACTCTCCAAGTAGCTTCTTTAGAAGCATCTTCTAGGCCACTTTGTCCACATAGCCATGTTGTCCACATAGTCACCTATGTCCAACTTTTCCCAATTTGACACTTTTACATGTATCCAATATCCACTTGACAAATTAACCCATTTTCCTCATTTTAGGGTTAACCTTCTTATAACCACTTTCCATAATTAGAAAGTTCTCCATTTACTTTATTATTTAAATAATTATCCTTGACTTTGTCCCTTCACTTTATTATTTAAATAATCCTCTTTGATTTTTTCACTTCACTTTATTATTTAAATAATCATCTTTGGCATTGTCACTTCACTTTATTTTTTAAATAATCCTATTTGACTTTGTCAATTCACTTTATTATTTAAATAATCCTCTTTGACTTTGTCACTTCATTTTATTATTTAAATAATTTCTTCTTTGCAAGTACTTTGACTTCTTTGACCTTTTGGGGTTTCAAGCCGATCATATAAGGGTCCTTAAACTTCATAAGGCCATAACTCTCAAACTGTGAGGAGTTATGTGATGTTCCACATACCATCGAAAATGGCATGACATGTACTATAGAAATAGAATAGTATTATCTGCAAATATATCAAAAATCATATCGTTATACATCAAACAAACTTGGGTCCATTACCCAAACCTTTGTGCTACCAGAATTTTCTACCAGACTTTCTTCAAGGGTTGACATCAATGAAAACCAACACAATTAATCAACAATATTTCCCTTTGGAATTGATGGAAACACTCTAATGCAATACTGAAATCATATCACTCATGCTCCCCCTAGAACCATGCTTGCATCTCTGTTAGCACCTCTCCCCTTGGAACCATGCCTCTATCCTCTACATCTGATAAATCTCTCCCCCTTTGTCATCAATGGAAAAGGTATCTTTCCATTTGAGGTTGCTCCCCCTAACTGACTCGTCTGATCTCCCAACCTGAATTGTCCTCTTTATGGTGTTTCCTCATGTAAATCTAATACATATAAGATAAGCATTAAAAAGAATTCATTTTGGAGTAGAAATAACTCTGAGTCTCTGGAGAAGATATTTCCACTTGTTCTTATGTTCCCACATATTCAACTCTGATGTTTTTTTCTGCAACCTGTTTCCATAGAAAGTGATACTTGATTGGAATGTGCTTCGTATTGGAGTGCATCATCAGGTTATTTGAGATATTGATGGAACTTGTATTATCACAATATATTGGAATGGGCTCATCATACTCAACCTGTATATCTGTCAGAGTTTGTTTCATCCATAGAACCTATCTACAACATGTTGTTGCTGCAATATACTCTGCCTTAGCTGTAAATAAAGATACTGATGATTGTTTATTTCTTAGAAATGATACTAAACACTCACCCAAGTAAAGCACTTGTTGGCATAGGGGAAGACCCAGGGATCAAATATAATAGTGCACCCACAAGCCCTAACTACCAGCCCTTTTGGAAACACCTGCGAGGCAGATGAAGTCTCACCCGAGGTAGAGGTAGTGGGGTTGTAGGACTCATGTGTTTGCAACCTAGTTGGGACACAGATTTGTGATCACAATACTTAACAAATAATTTAGCAATTAACATTCATTATTCCTTAACCCCTATTCACATCACAGGTTAAAACCCTAATTAAAGATCAACGCAGTAACAACCAATATCCAAGAGTATCTAACCATTCAACACATAGCATCACAATAGATATAGCATTCATTCACATCATAAATCACTAAGAATTAGTTGGATCTATCATACATCTAGATCAAGAAATTAAGTACATAAACAACATGAACACCATAGCACAAAGCACATTGACATAAGATATAGGTGGTTCACCTGAGTGTCAGGCTATGTCCACCAATCTTCTTCTCTTCTTATTAGTCTCTTCCAATATCCTTACATGTACCAAGCCACAAAACCAACTCCACATAGGACAAGATATTTGCATGCACCTCACTATATCCTCCTTCCTTGAGTTTGGTCCAAGAAAAAATCCTCTACACAATCTGTGCACAAAGCACTTACAAAACACTTTCACTTAGCTCTACAAATCTCAACATGTTCGTGCACAAAGCCAACTAGCCATGCACTAAGACGATCAATGACTAGTAACTACTAGGTCTCTTTTTTACATTACCTAGCTACTTATTTATACATTAAACAAGGGGCCTAAACATGGGTAAGACCCATGGGTCAACATCCCATACTCATTACATAAAACCTAAAACCAAAAAATACCATAAAAGGGGGTGAGATCCCACGATCTCCACTTCGCTTGGGCACTCCGTATTCGACCATCCTGTCGAGGTCTAAAAAATGGTCAAACACGACCAAGGTTCTCCAAAACTTGGTCGAGGGCCAACATGCCCCCAACACTCATCTATGACTCATCTCGAGTCAGTCTGATCTAGACAACTCTGCTTCGAAGCCCTGGAGCTTAGCTCGAGCTGCCTCAATGTTCTGCTTCGCTAGAGCCTCCTACTCGATGAATTATTGAATGATTTGCTCGTTGGTAGGCCCGTCCAGGAACTATTCCACTGTGGTGACCACTTGTTCTAGATGTGCACCTTGTCCCTTGATCTCTTCAAAGAGGTTGTAGGTGTCATCATGCACCAGTTGGATTTTTTGCATCACTTACATGACTCTACTCTGAATGGTATTGACCTATTTCTAAATTGTGCGTTTCTCCTGTGACCTTTTCATATTCTCCACTGCGTTAAGCAACTTCAACTGTGCTTGCACTGTCGATGTCTATTTCTTTGCCTCCTACAGATGTGCCTCCAATATGCTCAACTCTGGGTCTTCTGCAAGGTGCTCATAGGTCTGCACACTTCGGTTACTAAGTTGATTACATTCTGTAGCCAATTCCCTGATTCTTTCTACTATGCTCCTGACAGTTTCTTCCCTCTGATCTCTCACTTCCTATGGAGTGCTTGGCACTGCTTTCGTTTCTAGATCTACTACTCTCGCTTGAAGCTATTGAATGGATTCAACGAGATTTCCCACTTGGCTCTTAGTTGTCTCCTATTCCATTTGGGCCAAGCCCAACACAGATCAAATTGCTCTAGCCACTTCCTCCTTGACCGCAATCTACTCTGTGAACAACTGGTCTTTTTCTCTCTAGATCTTCTCTCTATCATCTTCAAACTTATCCTGGAGGTCATCTTTCTCTTTATTCACAACCCGAAGTTTCTCTATGCCTTCCTCCTTTTCCTTCTTCAAGGACTCTGTGGCATGATCCTTTTCTTCATGTACTCTTCGAAGGCAAGCCTCTGTAGCATCTTCTATCCTTCACACTTGGGTGGGCTCATCCCCCAATTTTTCACCTTCTGATAATGACACCGCATTCGACACCACACGGCTCGAGTAGAGGGATTGTTTTACCCCTTTTAACTCAAACTCGATCCTGTCATACATTGTTTCCTTCTTGGATTTGTTTCATTGCAAAATATCCTTCGAAGTGTCTGCTACAATTGTGATGATGAGGTCAATGTCATCCACTATGAGCACAGTTTGGGACTGGGGCTTGTTGGCTCATGACTTCTTCCACACTGAAGGATTCTTCGGAGAAACATTTCTTTTCTTTGATGTCTCCGCTTCCATAAGGGGATCCTTAGGCGATGTCACTTTTCCCTTTAAATGAGAATCAACTACCAACTAAAGTGAAACTTGTAGCCTTGGTCTTGCACTTCTCGAAAATATTGCTCCAATGCGTTGAGAAGGTAGCTTGCCCAGTTCATATGCATCCCTTCAATGCACTTTCCTGCAAGGTCGATGATGAACCCTATGAATTTCATTGGTCATTTCTTCCTGACGATCTTACCAGTGATCAATTGGAAATCTAGGTGCACTATGCCATCTTGGATGGAGGCTACCATGTATCCCTTCTTCCCCTTCTCCACATCATCATAGGTGTCCTTAATTTGCTGCGCCAAGGCGCAATCTACAGCCTTCTCTGGGTAGAATTTCTGAGGGTCTGGTCCCTGCATGCTTAATCCAATGATCATGTGGATCAACACTAGATCCATAGTCATGTGCCTGACTAACCATAGATAACCTCCTTGGTAGCATGATAAGAGGATTCTAGCGCATGCATTAACCTCCTGATGTCTGCCAAAGTGGGGTATATTCATGACATTGAGCATGGTGGACCTCAGGATCTCCTTAGTCCGTGGCTGGGGGACTATCTTCATATTCTTCCCCGTTGTCTTTGTCAAGTACTTATGTGGTGCGAGCAATGCATAATCCTTCCTATCTCCAAGGTTAAATTCATTGATATTAAGGTTAGGGATCAATCCTAGCTATGTTCCCACTGCGTGTATCCCCTTTGGGAGGTACGTAGTGATGAGGGTGTACTTGAAATCTCTTGAATCATTGTCACAACTAACCGTTCTAGCTAGAGGAGGGATGTAGTTGGGCAAGAACGATGGAATGAGCTTCGCGTTCGCCAAGTCATCACGATTCTTGCTTCGCTTCTCT
Source organism: Picea engelmannii (assembly GCA_009831015.1). Lineage (NCBI taxonomy): Eukaryota > Viridiplantae > Streptophyta > Pinopsida > Pinales > Pinaceae > Picea > Picea engelmannii. The sequence goes on along the minus strand of ML779603.1, from coordinate 427,137 downwards.
GTCGCATGTTAGGATGGCCCCGATCAACTGGATCGTTGTGCAGTCAAGGGGGATGCTTGCAATCCTCCCGTCAATGAGGCCTGGACTCTAGCGGACATGACCTTCTCAGCCATAAGGTCAATCAATATTTCTTCTATGAACTTCTATATTGCACTACATTCGCCTGACATAAACACTCGTGGTCAAATTCTCAGGTAGGTGAACAAGTTCTCAAGGTAAGAAAAACAGGTGGTGAGGTCTCAATAAGCACAATGTGATAGAAATCATTTCTCTGTGGGCTCGGTTAATAACAATTTGCAAAAGTGTCCTCCATGAGACATTTGACGGATTAAATAGACAAAGTCGTAACAGATTCCTCCAACGGGTAGGAATGCCCAAATCCATCCATTATGGCGTAGTCCCAATGGTCCAATGGCGATCTTTCTGGCAATAATTGTGTTTCTAGCCATTCTAGAACGTCATTCTAACAATCAAGATTCCTCTGACGGTCATATTTCTTCACCGTGGTGAAGTGTCAGTATGCATTGTTCTTCTATTCTAGTGAGGTTCAAGTCCTGCAAGCCTAATTTCTATGAAGTCTTCTCTAGAACCTCGTGCAAGTTTTCTAGCTTTGCTTTCTTTTTGTTGATATTTCTAGCCTTCTTTCCCATGATCTGAGTCATTGGATCCCTCTTACCATTTTTATTCTTATATTCTCTTAGCATAGTAACTTTTCACTATTGACGGTCATTCATAGGGTTTAAGTGGAATACCTCTCTCTTATTACTTAAGGAGTTAGTGCTCTTCTCTCGTGCATGGACAGGTTCTTTAAGACTTCTTGCATTCTTTCAACCTCGACAACTAGTTATCTAGCCCTTAGCTTCTTTGACTTGGCCTCTTGTTCTTTTATTAAGCATGCTATTCTCCTAGCCATGAAATCCCTTAATTATTTATTTTCCAGTTCTATAGCTCCCTCTTCTTCTTTCCTTCATATCTGATCTTTCTCAATCCAGGTCCTTCCTAACAAAAGTGAAAAAGGAGTGTTGTTCTCAACAAACTTAACGACCACAAATTATTCTTTCATCGATGCTCCATGAGCAACCATAGGTACATGAGTAAGTCTTCCACATAGGTTTATCATCTTTCCTTTGAAATCCTATTCCTCCCAATGAATGAATCATAGCAGGATTTACCAAAATTTCCCAAGTACTTTCTATCATAATATTCACCTGTGTTTCCTCATCCATAACATGTCTATGTCGAAGTATCCTATTCTTATTTCTATGCACACCTTCTCTTTTAATATCTCTGGTAAATTGTTGTCTCTTTGATCACTCAGGGTTTCCTTCATCTGCAATAATATAGTCTCTGATTCTTTCTGGTGTTCTAGCATATCCTTAGTCTTTTGACCTTCTTTATGGTTTTATTGACTCATATTCATCTTTTCAACTTTAGAATTCATTCTAGGACAATCCAAAACCTCATGACCAACATATTTACAATAGAGACAAATAGGACTCATACCAAGGAATTCCTTAGCAAGATCTCCTAGTCTATTGCAACTATAACAACGGATCAATCCACTCTTTCTCTTAAACGATCCCCAAGCTTTCCTATACTACGAATGGGGATCACAGTGATGAATCTGAAAAATATTATTTTTAGGATCTTGAATCCACTTGTTAGTCCAAAAATTCTTTTTATGCATAGGAATAACATATCTTTCATTATTTCTATTAGATGTATTCATATCAAAGCTTCTTTCTTCTAGTTGTGCCCTAGTTTTTAGACTAGGAAAAAATCTATCAAACATACCTAGATCCATTCTTTCAAAACAAAAATTTCCACTTATCTTACCTTTACTAGAGCACAAATATCTAAGATCTTACCTATTTTCCTCATATATGATTCCTTTCTTAGCACAAAGCTTCATAAGTCAAGTATAATATTGTGCATTGTAGCAACAGATCTACGCAAAAAGCTTTCTCTTTTCTTCAATTCCCATCAATCAAAGTTTCATGTCTCAACAATGGAACCATTTGTTGGCACAGGGGTAGACCCATCATTCAAATCTAACAATGCACCAACAAGCCCTAACTACCAACCCTTTCAGAAACACCTGTGAAGCAGTTGAAGTCTCACCTGATGTAGAGGCAGGGGGGGTTGCGGGACTCATGTGTCTGCAACCTAGCTTGGAGACAGATCTATGATCTCAATACTTAACAAATCATTTAGCAATTAACATTCATTAGTCCTTAGCCCATATTCACATCGCAAGTTAAAATCCTAATTATAGATCAACGCAGTAATAACCAAGATACAAGAATATCTAACCATTTAGCACATAGCATCACAACAGATCTAACATTCATTCACATCATAAAGAACTAAGAATCAACTAGATCTATCACACATCTAGATCAAGAATGTAAGTACATAAAAAACATGAACACCATAGAAAAATTCACATCGACATAGGATATACGTGGTTCACCCTAGTGTGGGGCTATGTCCACCAATCTTCTTCTCTTCTTATTAGTCTCTTCCAATCTCCTTACATGCACCAACCCACAAAACCAACTCCACATAGGGCAGGAGATCTGTGCGCACCTCGCCAGATCCTCCTTCCCCGAGTTTGGTCCAAGCACATAGCCTCTACACAGTATATGCACAAGTAACTTACAAAACACTTGCACTTAGCTCTGCCAATGTTAACATGTTCGTGCACAAAGCCAACTAGTCATGCACTAAGTCGATCAATGACTAGTAACTACTAGGTCTCTTTCTTACATCACCTAGATACTTATTTATACATTAAAAAAGGGGCCTAAACATGAGTAATACCCATGGGCTAACATCCCATACCCATTACATAAACCCTAAAACCCAAAAATATCGTAAAAGGGGGTGAGATCCCATGATCTCCGCTTCGCTTGGGTGCTCTATCTTCGACCAACCTGTCGAGGTCCCAAAAATGGTCAAACATGACCAAGGTTCTCCAAAACATGGTCGAGGGCCAACAAAACTTCTCCACTGGTGCTTCTTCGGTTATCAGTGCAACCTGCCCAATCTGCATCTGTGTAGGAAATAAGTGATAGATCCTTTCCTTTTGGATACCATAATCCAAAATCTTTCGTTCCTTTGAGATATCTAAAAATCCTTTTCACTGCTAATACATGTGATTCCTTTGGTTCTGCTTGAAATCGTGCCACATGTCCAACTTTCTGCATTACATGCGGTTTGGGTGCTGTCACATATAGTAGGCTACAAATCATTGACCTATATTGCCTCTTATATGTTGAATTTGAATCATCATCTTTGCTCAACTTGCAACTCATTTTCATGGAAGCGATAACTAGTTTGCAATCTTCCATTCCAAACCTCTTTAGCATTTATGTGATATACTTGGTTTGAGAAATAAAAATTCCTTGGTTTCTTTGACATATATGAAGACCCAAAAAGAAGGATAGTTCTCCAAGTAATGATATTTCAAATTCATTTTCCATATCCTTTGCAAATTTTTGTCTTAACTTGTCATTATTACTTCCAAAAAAATATCATCAACATAAATTTCAATTAATAAAATACTACCTTGAGTTACCTTGATGTAGAGGTTGTTGTATGCGCTTCTTTTGCATAGTTTGTAGGGAGTTTTGTCATTGTTGTTTCTGAGAATTACTCTATTTTGAATGTGAATTGTTGTATGCATTGCATGTGTCCAAAAAATATATGTCAATTTCGAATCCATTAGCAATGTTCGATTCATTTCCTGTGTAATTATCATCCATTATGAGAATGTTCTTTTTTCTCTAAACCACTCTCTGAACCCATCTATGAATCCATTCTCTCATCCACTTTCATATATCTGTCTAAACCTGCTAAGTATTCTTACAAATCCATATTTGTCCATACTTTCCAAGACTCTACTTGTTGATGTAGACCCCCTTCCCTCCCGAGGCTGCATGACCTCTTGATCTCTATATGTTTCTTTCTCCTGAGTCAGAACGACTCTTAGGGATCCTGATTCAACCCAAAACCATTATACACAGGCCCCTCTTTTTCTTTAGGTGCAGGCCCTATGATACCTGCACCCCTTTGTCCATGTGCTCTGGCACTCTTCAATTTTTGGGAGCTAGCTCCTTTACACTAGCCTCTTCCTTGCATGGGTTCTTGGGCTATGTTCTTGTGTGACCCCACAATTTCCTATTAAATCTCACACACCTTCAATTCCCCGAAATGTTTCAGGATTTTCGATCTCTCGATCTTGACGGTACCTATGGATTAACAGTTCATATCTTTCCTCTCCAAATCCTACATATCAGATATGCTTCCTCTGGATCAATGGATGAGATCTATTCACGATTCCAGACTTTGGGTCTTTGATGTCTCAAACACTCACTACCTTCTTACTCCAATACTTCGGAGTTAACGATATGAGACCACCTGTCTCTATGAATCTATGACCATGATCTCCTTCGTGAATCTGGCCTTCGAAACTTTCGATTTTCAAACCTTCCTTTCTTCCAGAGATATTTCTCTGAAATTGCTCTATCAATCGCCACGCATCCTTCAAATCAACGACTCTTTTCCCTCTTCGGTACTTTGACCTCCTCAACTAGATCAAGAGTCCTATGACTCCTTCCTCGATCAACGACCGATATATTCTCTGGGTCTTCGGACCTATCCTTCCTCCACTTTCCTCTGAAGTCATAGATATGGAACCACATTTCCTCCTTCATATCGACGACTCTCATCGTTTCCAGGACTTCGGCCTTTGACGTACTCAAATCTCAACAACCACAAATCTCCGAAGTGAAATGTTCCAGAGTGTTGGATCTTCTGACACCTGTCCTCTCTTGATGCAATGACTATTCAATGGTTGTCTAATAGAGTGAATCTTCATCCTCCATGTGTCCCTTCGTAGATCAACGAACCACATTCTTCCTTTGGGATCAAAGGCCCTTAATCATTTCGGCCTTCGGCACTTCAAAACTTTCCAAAAATTCTTTTCATAAAAACCCTGGAGTCCAATCCTCCGAAGTCCACGATCGGGTGACACCTATCCAACCCAGATCAATGACTATCATCCACTTTAGTTGTTAGGGATTCGACAATTTCAAAATTTCATCCTTCGCATCCTCCCAAATTAATTTCACCTGAAGTTTATGATCTTTCACCACACTCCCTTTCTGGATCTGATGGTCCAGACTCTCTTCGGTTCTTCGACGCTTCAGGCTTCGGGAGTTTAAAACTCATATGCACTCATTTCTCTCAGAGTACTTTCACCTAGAGACTCAGATCTTTTGCAAATGTCTCCTGTAGAATGATGACCCTCATATATTTAGCTATTCGGGGTTCAGATGTTTCAACATTCCACCCTCATCTTTTTCTTGATCTCACGACTTGCCGACGCGTGTCCCTCTGAATATGATGGTTCATATTCTCTCTGAGTCTTCAACTCTTCGAGATTTTTAGAAAGTCCACCCTCCTACATGTAAACAACATTAAGTCTCATGCACTTTCTTCCGGTACCAACCATTGTTGATCCTCTGCGCTCAGGTCCAACCGTTGGGATTTGTTCTCCTCCTCTGTGCTTCCTTCATTCACTAGACATAGATCTAACAGTCCAGGATCCCTTACACAATTGATCAGACAATTTTTGTCTCTCCTCCTCCTGATCCTTTGACTTCTTTCACCTTGGAAGAGTTTTGTCAGTGTTCAAAGGTTTCGTCCCTTGAACGTTCTATAGCGAACCCGACTATCTAGGTCTCGCTTATGCTCTTGAATGCATTATCTCTTTTGAGCTTTAGCACTTAGAATAAGTCTACTTCCCACACACGCCTTTCATTATTCCTTCTGAGCGTGATCTCCTCAAATATGTCGATCTCCCACGCAGTCCTTGCATTTTTGAGATTTATTCAAACTCATATCCGAAGGATTTCTTGAAAATAAATTCCTCTCTCCTTCCTAGAGTCCTCCTTTCTCGATGCATACTTTTCATAGCTTCTCCTTACAGAGTGTTCAATAACTCTATCTCTCTCCAAACTTGGTAGATATTTCTGCCTGTGCACTCTTGCACTCACTCGATGCCCACCTGGTATATCTCTACAAAGTTCTCAATAACTCTTCTTCTCTATGCTTCTTTTGCACAGTTTCCCCCTAAGGTATTCAATAACCTTGAGGTTCCTCCTAAGTTTGTGATCGATCTGGTGCGCCCTCCTAGTATATTCTTTTATGACTCCACAGGGTTCATATGCACACTCCTTGCACTGGCTACAAAACCTCAATTGTTCTGTTGTGCACTCATTACACAACCTAAAGAATACATAACAATATTATAAAACTCAATGAATATAAAATAAATATATCTCTTGTTGCAAATGAAACTTATCATAAATCCACAACATTCATTCATGAAAATACATAAACACACTATGTGCAAGAAAAACTTCTTTTCTATTATCTCTGTATGTCTATATAGATGTTTACAAAAACTGGACTGTAATAGAGTCCTAGTTCCTTCAATTTATCCTCATAACTATTCTACCTCCTAAGTATGCTAAGACTCTCTATTCTCTCTCTCTCGAGTCTCCTCCTTACAAAGTGAGGGATCACCACGCTTATCCTCACCACTGCCTTAGTGATAACAATGTCTCAGTTATGACACCATACCTTTACGTCTACATTCCATAAATGTCGATCTAGACCTGACTACAATATGGACCTACTACAAGAAACCATTTAAGGAAACCCTATCCACTACCTGTACAAAGGTATGGCCTGGAATTTATCATCCTTACAACATGAAATCCGTATAGGATCGTATTTCAAATTTAAAAAATGGGAGGTTCGATGCCTCTCCCTTTCTCCATTGTGCATCTATGTGTTGGTATGCTAGCACATTTGCTGAGGTGGAGCGATGCTCTTACATCATACTCCAGTGCTAGGAAAAACATGAACTTCTCCTAATTATATCCTCTCCTCTAGTGTTGAAATCCTCCTGGATCCCAAACTTGTTTCTAGAGTTGTCCTCTTTCTCCTCTCCAGCTATGTTGTTGTTTTTTATGCATATTCTTCTTCTTATTCCTTATTGTTGTTGCAGGTTATCCTCTATTCATATTTCCTTTGTTGATTGCCTCTTGCCCTAAAATCAACATCAACTTCTTTATCTCCTTTATCACCCTATCTATTTTCTCCAATGGTTGGATCTTCTTATGTAGTCTTCTCGGATGCACTTCTTCTCCATACTTATCAATGGGCAGATCTATTTGATATCCCATGATGTATTTGTTTCCCCTTGTGGCACTAAGTTTCCACTCTACTGCAGACTCCATTTCTGCAGTCTCATCAGTGAGTTGTTTCTCAACTTCTTCCTATGACATATTAACTTCTCTCGTCAGCTCCTCTACTGGTACATCTCCATCTTTCTCTAATTTCTCTCCTGGATGGTATGCCCCTCCATATTTCTCCAACTTAGTATGTCGGATGTTCATACTTCTCTCTAGGGTTTCCATTTCTTCATGCAGCTCAACAAATTCAATGTTGTTTGCTTCCTCTTCTTCTCAAGGCTCCAGTGCTGCAGTCATTTCCTGTTCAGCTTCCTGGCTGAAAATTTTGAGCAATTCTCCTGAATGCTCTTCTCCTAAAATTTGCATGAATGTCTTCTGGAAGCCATCTGTTGGTTCTGTATTGTTCAACCAATCCTCTAACATCCTCAATTCTATATCCCATTGAGTGAGCATCTCAACTGTGTGCTCCTCTTCTTCTTCTCCTTGGGTAGATTCTGATACCTTCTCCTTCATCATGATAGTCATTGTTGGTTTTCCTTCCTATGCTATTTCACTTTCATCATGTGCATTGGCCTTCACTTGGATGTTTGGTAGGAATTATTTGATACCTCCAATAATTAGAATGATCGTCTGATCCTTCTCTTGGATGGTGAGAGTTTTTAACTTCTCATAATCTTCATTCACATGGTCTACAAATCCACATGAATATTCATGCATCAACACTCCTTGCTGACTTGAACTCACTTCTAAGATCTAGAGACTTTCCGACAGTCTCACTTCTTCCCCCCTGCCCACCTGGAAATTCAGGACTTCTCTTCTACCCACCTGGCAGTCTATGAGATCAATAAATCCAATCTCATTTCCCACCTAGAAATTTGAACTTTCATCACTACTCCTATGGAAGTATACGAGGCCTTCCACTGATCTCTTACCATTGCCCACCTAGCAACCTGAAAGTCTAATTCTGCCCACTTGGCAATTTATGATATCTTCATCTGATATCACCTCCTCCTCATCACTGAGGTGTCTCCCAATTTCTGGTTCATAGATGTAAATCTGTTCCTCCTCTATGTCATTAAGATTTTCTAATTCCCTTAGACACCTTCTCAACTCTTGTTGTTGTGTTCTTGCCAACAACTTTTGAACATGCCATTTTGCCTTCCTGTTGACAGGACATTCGTACCTCCAGTGTGTCGACGATTGAAAACATCAATGTAAATTTTCCCACAAAGTGTTGCTAAAGCCTATTATTATATAAGACTAAATAATGCTAGTAGGTGGGATCCCCTTGAACTTTTGAAAATTAGGTCTGATTATTTTCAATGTTAGGATGATGTGCTACAAAATTATACTTGGTTGTTGAGAATATGGTTGCCATTGATATCAGTTAATATTTGAGATGTCGTTCCTTCATGATACTACAACCTGCTATTCATTTATGTCATTTTTTCTTCTTTCACCTGTACAACAAAAATATTAGTAAAATTGCAGAAGGGCATTTTGAAGAAAAGTAAAAAACTGTATCTAAGAAAGAAACGGAAAAAAACCTAGCTCTGCGATACTATATAAATGAAACACTTGTCGATAGTGGTTAAGTCCTAACTAAAAAGAAAATGGTATTTTTAAAAAAAATGTTAATTTTAATATGAATATGATGGAATTTTTGGTGGCGCATTATTGGAAACTGATAATACATGGGTTATGCGTTGATTGATGCAATCAGTAGACGATATGCATATGTTGTAAACCTTGGTGGCTTATGGAAGTAATGTCTTTGCAATTGTTTATGGTGGTTGTGCTATTGGTGATGATTATGTTGTATAATGGTCAAGCGATTCATTTGAATTATAGCATGGGTGGCACATGTGGCAAGGTAACGACACAAATGGTTGAGTGTGGAACTTGGATTATGATATGGTTTAATGAATTGGTATTCTCAATGCATTGGTTGATTAATGGTGTTAATGAAGGCTCGTTGGAATGTACTATGGAGTAAATGTTATATGGGTGGAGGCAACATGCATTTACTGCGTGTCACCTTTACCCTTCCCGTTGGTCACCACCCTCATCGGACTATTGTTTGATCTGGCTGTTGTGTTCACACTCCAGATTTTTAGCAGGGTGAAACTACTCAACTGCTTATCATCTTAAGGTTTTTGATTGACAGGTATGTCTCGTTTGTCCATTCTTGACTTCACTTTGGTTATGAAATGTTTTTTGCTTAGTTGTATGGGGTTGTGTTTTCCTAAGTGATGCAACTGTGTGGTTTCGCCATTGAATGGAAAACCGATGGTTATACATAAAATTGTCATGATTTTATCAGAGTTGGTGGTCTTCCTAGGTGACAGTTTTGTTACCACTTCTTTTTTTCAAGGTTTGTTTTTTAAAAGGTTGACTGGATGATTGTCTTCGCAGTTCTTGGGTTTAATTAGAACCCTTTTCAACTCTGTCAAGGAAATGCCTCCTATTCACGAGCATCATGGTCCTTCTTGAGTGTGTGCCTTTGGCCTTGAATTTCCACCATAGTCGGTGCCCCCTCTCTCCTGCAATGGCTACTATGTAAACCCTTAAACCCTCCAAACTGGAGCTGCATAAGAAGTTTATCGAGCATGCTAAGATTGTTCTGGCTTGTTACATCGAATGCAGACTCACCCATTATTCGTATAGTAGTTGTGTTAGTATGTATTTTGGCTAATACCTCTGTGAAATGGCGTGAGCCCCACATTGCCAATTACACTTCTAAAAGGTTCACAGGCGCCAACCAATTGTAAAAAATCAGATTTTTTGAAAGGGCCTCTGTCGTTTTCATTTTGGTTCGTGAGTATAAATTGTTATCACACTTGTTTGGTCCACTGTTTTCCCTTACCAAGGTGTTGAATTGTTGGTTATTATACAACTGTTAGATTGGTTCTTATGATGTTTGGATCATGGTTGGAATTGATCACAGGGGTTTGGTGTTGTTCACACATGTCGCGTCATGTAGGTGATTTTATTTTAGAATTATAATATTGGATTGGATATTTCCACTGCATCTTTTGTCGTTGGAAGAATACACTTGAATGTGTGTTGCCTTGTCACTCACAGGCGACTTAAGAAATAGCCCAAAATGAGGTTTTGAGTTATATCGTGGTGATATGTGTTTGTGTGATCATTGGAAATATTACATTGGGATTACCTCAGTTGTGTACCACGTGTAGTATGGATGACTTGTTTTTATGCTCAATGATATCCACTGAGTTTCAACTGTGTTATTTATTACAACTGATCATGGAATTTGGTTGGATATTTGGCTTGGTTTTTAAGTAACATTGAGATGTTTTGATTATAGTGGCATGGTTACAATGCCTTGGACGTTTATCCCTGCATAGTCTATGTGTAAATTATGACTGTTGGTTGTATAATCAATTGTTTTGCAGGCGTGGCATGTGACGTCGATTATTTTGATCTTTCCACTGTATATGTATATATGGGAACGAATATCATTATAGATCTTGATTGGCTTCATTACATAAATAATGACTTCATTCTTATTTTGGAAACATTACCTTTAAATATAAATGTGTATTTGGGAAATGTATGGCAGTGGTGGATGCTTAATAATTATGATCGAAAATGATTGCTACTGTTGACTATTATAAAATGAAGAATGTGTGAATAAAGGGAACAAAACCTCTTACAAATTGTGTAAAATACATCTGTTTTGAAATGGCACTGTGTAAGATATTAATGGAAAGTGAAATTAGGAAAATACATAGGAAGTATTACTTAGTCATCTGGTTGTTAGTTGATGCATAGGTTTCTTACTGCAAGGTAAGTTATGGATTGCTTGATTGATCTCATGAACACTAAACATTTTTTCCCCCTCACATATCCCATATTCATTTTGTTCACTCCCTGTTCTGATATTGATTACAACTAAGAGAATTTTTGTGTTAAGTGAATGAAGTGGCAATGTATTGAGTGGATTGTAGTAAGGTTTATTGGTTTGCTTATAGTTGATTGTTGTTATCATTGAGTAGTGACCATATCTCTCCCCTTTCATTATATTATAATTTCGCTAATTACAAACCCATCATGTATACCTGAACATTGTTTCCACTCCCCCTGCTCATTGATTAACATTAGAACAATTTGTATGGATTGGATTGCATGAGCATGATACATTCTGAGCCAAAACTATTTCGTATTTTTAAGGGGTTGTCATGCATTGTTATTTAAAAGACTATTTTATAATTGTTAAAATATGCAGGATGAGTTTTTTCATTCGGGGAAGTGATGGCCAAGGAAACAGAGGTAGAGGTAATTAGAAATGAGGCTCAAGGAGGCCTAGGTTCTCAATACATTTTGATGTTGATTTTGAAGAGCTTGGCTAATTGTTCCATGTTGGTTCCTTTAATTGGATTAGACAAGGAATAGTCCAACCGAGGCCTGAAAGGTCTCCCTTCCAATCCCCTCAAGCCCCCAGTATACCTGTGCCTCCTCATGTCTTTTTACATCCCAAAGTCCCAAAAAATGATGGGTGGCAAGAAATTGTTCACCCCACAGTCTCCCATTACCTTGGCAAGCCAAACTTAACCTTGCCTTCTCCCCCACCTTTGAACCCCATTTCCCAAGATGCCCCTAACCACTCACCAGTGAAATCCTCCCATGCCAACAAGAGATTGAATATTGAAGCCCACCACACATTTGATAAAGGAAAAGATGTTGCTGCCCCTTCCTCACCCTCTGATGAATCTACCAAATCCGTGTCTTCACGAATGCATTTGAGGGATGATTTTCCCCATGTGATCAGTGAGATAAAGCCTAAAGGCTCTGCCCAACTCAAGGCAATTTCAGGAAAATCAAGAGGTGACAACAACAACCAAGGAAGGGTTGCTTCACAGACTGCAAAATATGGTTTTTAAATTTTATGTTATTTATTGTTTTATGAGAGTGGACACCATGGATTTTGGACACCATGTTTTATTTTGGATATATGAGTATTAGTTTGAAATATTTTCAAGGTTATGAGCTAAAATTGTCAAAGGAAAATATGTTTTGAAGGGAGGCACAAGAGGTGTGTTTGGTTAACAAATGGATTATGTTATGATGTGATGACTGTTATCACTAAAGGAGTCACAAGGGCGTCCCTCCTATTAGTTATTATTTAATTATGACCCTATTATGATTATTACTTCCCCCCCGGCCTCAACTAAAGTTAGTTAAAGCCTTATGTTAGCTTAACTAATAAGTTAGTTCAACTACTCTAACCAATTCTAAAATGTTAAAATCTGAACTAAGGGGACAAACAAGAGGAGGATAGAAGCACAAAGCATGATAAGGTTTTCTCTTTGAGTTTATGTTGAGATAGTTCAGTTTTCATTCATTCATATATTCATCACAACCTAATTCTCTTTTGTGATAGAAGGGTCTTATTGTAGACAACAATATTCAGGGCTGAATAAAATTATTCAAACACTTGTTCTTTAGAGGTGTTGATCTATCTTTGATAGTCTATGTAGACTTGTCTATTTATGAATTAATTTTCATGACTGATAAAGGCTATTGTGAAGAGTCGAGTGGGAAACAATTTGTGGCAAGTTGTTCTATCTTTTAGAGTTCAGTTTTGGTTTTCTTTCAGACATCCTTTTGTATGTTCCATCGGGGATTTATAAGTTTGACTTTGGTCCAAGATTTTTGTGTGAAGTTTTGTAAAGAAAATGACTCTTTAGTGAATTGGAATGAAATAAAGAATTTCTTTATGTCTCATATATCTTGATTATCAGCTTGGTGTCTTGACTTTTGTTCTTACATTTATTTCAACAACTGATATGTTCAGAAAAATACATAAAAAGTGAATTTCGAGCAAGCTTTTGTTGATAAAAGACTAGCCTAAGAAATTGTAATTAATACTTGTGAGTTAGGATATATATTTTTGTTGTCTATTGTTGGACCTTGATAAAGTTTTGGGATTTTCTTGGTCATCTTGAACTATTTTGCGACTTTGACAACCTGTCGAAGGAGGAGCACAAGACAAAGCATAGATCACAAGATCTTGGCCCCCTTTTGGGCCTCTTTTTGGGTTTTTGGGAATATGTAACAGGAAAGGGATGTCATCCCATGGGTTTACCCATGTTTAGTCTTATTTTGTGTATAAATAGATGGCTAGGCTAGGAAGAGAAAGGAGACAAATGAAAGTCTAAGTGCTAGATCTAAGTTATGTGAATGTATGATAAGTGCAAGTAGGGTTTTTGGATTCTTTGTGCATGATTTTAAGAGACTTGCAAAGTTGAGTGCAAGTAGTTGTGATAGATTGTGAAAGGATTAGTGTTGTAATGCAAGGAGGAAGGATCCAACGAGATGCATAGATCTTATGTCCTGTGCGGAGTAAGGGTTTGAGGCTCTATGTTGTAACAAATTGTTTGAAGGCAATAAAGAAGAAAATTTGGTGGATGTAGCCCTGGGAGAGTGGTGAACCACGTAAACATTGTGGTATCTTGCTTGGTGCTTGTCTAAATGTGTTTATGTCTTCTTTGCTTAGTGCTTTGAGATGATTAGATAAATATTCTTATGCTCAGTGCTAATGTTGTATAGAATGTTAGATCTAATGTACATGAATATGCTAAGTTCTTGATTAGTTACATCTGACCTATTTTACTTATGTTAAGTGCTTGTATATGGTAGATTACTGTGAATACTGCAAGGCTGTGTTTTATCAGTGAAGTAGATAATGATTGCATGTTAAAGAAATGAAGGTGATAAATGCTTTGTTAAGTAGTACAATCACAGATCTATGTCCCACCTAAGGTTCCATTCACTTGAGTCCTGCAACCACCCCTACCTCTACCTTGGGTGAGACTTCATCTGCTTCGCAGGTGTTGCCGAAAGGGCCGGTAGTTAGGGATTTTTTGGTGCGTTGTTGTAGCATTGAACCCTAGGTCTTCCCATGTGCCAACAAATGGTTCTATTGCCGGGACCTGAAACTGTTATTGTTGGGAACTGAGAAAGAGGAAGATATGTGCAAAGAGTCATCCTAAAATTGTGAAATCTCTGTGCGTAGATATGTGCCCTAGTGCGCAGTATTCTACTTGATCTGAAATGTTATGTGATAAAGAGAGAAGGCTAGATCTGAAGGAAAGAAGCCTGATCTGAAGAAAGGAGATCGGATATGAAGAAAAGAAGCAAGATCTGAAAGCTTTCTGCTCTAAGAAAGGTAAAAGTAGAAACTTCTAACTAAAAGAGGCAAGATCTGCAAGCTCTGTGCTTTGATAAATGTAAGAATAGTTAAAAAAGTCTTAGATCTGAAAGCTTTGTGCTCTGTAAAAGTAAGATAAGTTGAAAGTTTTGTTTCTAGAGTATGAATCTAGGTATGTTTGATAGATTCTTTCCTAGCTTAAAAACTGGGGCACTGATAGATGAAAAAGGATTTGAGAAGAATAGATCTAATAAGAATAATGAAAGACATGTTATACCTATGCATAGAAAAAATGTTTGGACTAACAAATGGATGCAAGACCCTAGAAAGAATTTGTTTAAGGTTAGCTCATACGATCCTAGTGCGTAGTACAAAAGAAGCTGGGAATCATTTAAAAGAAGGAGAGGATTAACCCTCTGTTATAGTTGCAAAAGACTAGGACATCTTGCTAAGGAATGCCCTAGCAGAATACCTAGTTGTCTTTGTTGTAAGGCTATGGACCATGAAGTGTTGGATTTCCCTAGAATGATCACTAAGATTGAAGGAATGAATCTGAATCAAGAAAACCCTAAGGCAGATCTAGAAAAGGCATAACCCCAATAAGAATCTGAGAAAGTATTGATACAAATAAAAGAAACCCTAAATGACCGCCGAAATGTCAGCTTATCAAAGATCTTCAAAGAGAAGGAATGCATAGAAAAAGAATAGGAGACTTTGACATTGACTGTGTTCTGGATAAGGAAACACAAATGAATATTATGCCAGAGAGAACCTGGGAAGATATAGGAAGGCCTGCTATGATCCCTTCACTAGGAGGAATATTTTTATTCAGAGGAAAGCTAGTAAACCTATGTGGAAGGCTCGCTCGTATACCTATGACTATCAATGGAACTTTGATAGAATAAGACTTTGAGATTATTAAATTTGTTGAAGATAGTGCCTCGTTTACCATGCTAATAGGAAAACCTTGGAATGATAGAGATCAAGCCAGACGAAAGGAAGAAGAAGAAGTTTTGGAACAGAAGAAGCAAGAGTTAAAAGACTTTATGACCAGAAGGATCGCGCACTTGATTGAGGAACATAAGAGCATATCATAGATATTTAATACTAGAAACATGGATTTCAAAGCTTAGAGAACACTAGAGGATCCTCAGAAGATTGAATCACCTATCCCAGACACAAAAGAAGTATTATCCAGGAACCCTAGGAAATAATTTCAACAATGCAAAGTAACTAATACCAAAGAAGATAAGAATCAGAATGAGAAAATCATTACTGAGATGAATCTCACTGGAAAGAAGGCTAGAAAGTTAAGAAAGAAAAGGGCTAATACTGAAAGGTTACAGGAGTTTCTAGAGGAGACCTCACAGAAAGAAAAATTGCAGAATTGGAGCTTCATTGGGATATCAGAACAACAACATAGGGCACTTCACCATGACGAAGAAATATAGACATTGGGAATGATATATCCATTCGAATTCCACTCTGAATGGACATAAAAGTGATAAAGATTCATCATCAGACCATTGGGCCATACCATAATGGATCGAACAGGAGTTAATTGAGGCTCATACCCATTTCAATCCAACCATTGTCGAATTACCTATTTAGCTCGTCACGCCATGCACCGAGAACACTTTTTCCAAATCAAGAATTCGATCCCACAACCTAAGTCAAGTTTATATAGTAATCATTGTTCTATCATTCTCTATCTCATTACCATGTCTGAGTTGTCCCTCGATATTGCGAATTGTTTATCCTGAGTGCATATGTCAGAAGCATTGAGCGCTATGTTGATTTGGTACCTGAGGAGGTGTTCCCCATGTGTTATTCCCTCTTAGCACATGTGGGAGAGACATTTGCCTTTGTCCTATGTACTTTATGTTCTATTTTGTACTTGACTTTGGTTAAAGTGCAAAATGTCACTTTTT
>ML779603.1:392367-404784 GCA_009831015.1 Picea engelmannii | reverse complement strand
ATAACACATCAGCAAACAAACTTTTCAGAGGGCTGTTATAAAACAGCAATTACACATTTTATGACAGCAGAAAACTTAGTGACTTTGCTTGGTCAAAGACAGGCCAAGAAGTCTTGCTGATAGGACCTGGATTTTCTACACGCTACAGAGAAAGTTGATGAAGAGGTTCTGATCGAATTGATGGTTGAGAGAGTCATGTTGGAATGAGGGTTGTCTACAGGTGTACAAGCATCATCGACAAGAGGACTGTAGGCCTCTCCTTCCACTGCTCGAGCTGGTCCATCCCGACCAGCCGATGAGAAGTGCACTAAGCACAGAGATGATATCGTGAATGCTAAGATGATTCTGAACATTCTACCTACTTATCTACCGCCTCTGAGCATAGTCATCAATCGTGACAGTGTACCCCATGAATTTGAGTATGCTTTGATCATTGCATTCCTTCCAAAAGAAGTGTGTGTAGTTTGTGCCAACTAGGATATTCTCACTGCATTTAAGTTCAGTGAGCTCAAACTCAGCAATAGAAAGGTTTACAGTATGCTTGACCCTCATAAATATATGACATGAAAGAAAGGAAAGAACTCCAAGATTATTGCTCAATCATGAACACAGAACCTCGCGTAGTCAACCCTACTTAATGTAATGAAGATTCCTCACTTCGGGAGGCATCAAGAAGTGAACGTGTGTGTCAAGTTGTTGTTGTCCTGCTATCATGGAGGATACTTATGGTTGAACCACCACATCACGGTGGATCTGAGTTTGATCAATCAGATGACAAGGATAAGCATGCAGGGCCCCAATCGACATGATTTCTACCCCTGAAAGACCACAGATCACACTCTCACCCAGAGAATAAAGGATACTTACAACAATGTAGAGAAGGGAACGAAAGGCTACAAGGTAGCCTCTATCTAGAGCGGCGTAATGCACCTTTCCTGTCAGTTGATTGCTGGCAAACTAGTTCGCAAGAACTGACCAACCCAAGTAACCAGATTTTTAGTTGACCTCGCAGGGAAGTGCATGGAGGGCCTACATATGAATTGGGCCAAATACTTGGTGAACCAACTAGAACTGGACTGCAAGAAAGTTCAGGACCAAGGGTATGAGCTTAATTTTAGTTGGCGGCTCATATTAATCACTTTCATCACATGGGAGATGCCGGAAGGAGAAACCTTCCCAGATTTCAAGCCCTTTGAACCACTGGCCGTGAAGTTCAGTACGTTGTGGTATTCCAGTGACATGAACAAGTAGTGGAAATCAAATTCCTTCTTCCACATGTATTATAACTAGTTGAAGGTAGCCATACAGGCCACACCTCACATAATCCCGAACACACTTCACAGATTTAGGCCATTCATGAAATTCAATGTAGACTGCCACTTCATCTACATCACAGTGTACGCTGATGAGCATCACCAACAGCTACAGTCATACTACAAGTTAATGGAGGATGACTTGGAGGATATTACCAAGAAATGGTCAGCGAACCTCCTTGTTCTAGTGGACCCCACAGAGATGTCCAATGTTGATATCCCCAAAACTGCATCAGATACAACCAGACCTAACAAGATAAAGAATACCGAAGAGGTCGATGATTTAGACAGCACATTCATAAAGACCGCATATATTTCAGCCGAGAAAGGGGGTGATGGCACAAAAGTAGAGAAGAAGAAAGGGAAGGTTACACCGCCAAGAGATGAGGAGGATCCCTTGAATAAAAGGAAGGTTTTCCCTCCGAAACCTTCTTCAAGGAAGAAAATGAAAGCAACTAGAACCAAGTTTGAGACCACCCTAACCTTAGACGACTTCGAATTCATCGTCACTACACTGAACAATGCATTGTTGGAGATATCAAACAAGCAGGAAGAAAAGTAGGAGGAGGTGTTCAGTTGCATCAAGGTCGAGCTTCAAGAAGTGCAGCAAGCACTAGAGTCCACCCGTGCAGTATTCATTGTGCCCCTGACAGTTGGAACACTAGAACTAGGTGATGAAACCGCTCAATTACACTGGATCACTGATATAGTTGAAGCTCACCTTCGACGAGACCAATAAGAAACAATGCAATCCACCCAGGCATTAGCACAAGTATAGAAATACCTTGAGAAAAGAAGTCTTGCAGAAAAGGAAAAGCTCACTCTACAAGAAAAATGGGATGAAAAGAAAGAAGAGCTAAAACAAAGAAAGGAACAGTTGCTCGCCGAGAAACTTGAAATTAAGGAAAGGGTCAATAGAGAAATTTGCTCTATGACAATCGTCGAAGTACATACTGAGGAACAAGTTCCACAGTAGGTGGCACAACTGGAAGAGGTAATCCAAAATCTCCAGAAGCGCATCGTAGATCTAGAGCTCTACGTTGTACCCAAAACCCCTCAGGAGATAAGAGACCAGTGAGAAGAAATTACTCGCAGTGCAGTTGGTAGATTAAAATATCTTACCTTGGAGTGCAAACAACTCAATACCTGCAACGCCCAGACCTACGAAAATCTCAATGAAAATCCAAAATTACAGACACTGGATTCATAGCTCCAAGAAGCAAAGTAGAATGCAAATACACTACAGGCATAGCTGAAGGCCCTGTCTGTTGTAGAAAGGACGAAGAGATGTCAAGAACAACGCACAACTCAGCATCAGATCCATATGATTCAAAGAAAAGTGATGGAAGTCACTCAATGACTTCAACCTATGAAAGACAAGGCATGTATTTTGTTTACAGAGGTCAAGAGCCAAGGAGTAGAGCTAGAACAGGTTGTCCTCACAGCAGAACAATGCCTGGAAGGACCGGTGAACGATGCAGTGATCCAGGAGTTCAACGAGAAAGAGGCCACAACAAAGAATCAAGTCAAAGTAGCACAGGCCAAGCTTGAGGCATTCAAGGTAGAATTATTCATACCAGAGTGACTCAGGACGACTCATAGGTGAGTGTTGGGGGCCTGTTGGCCATTCACCAAGTTTTGGGAGTTTCTTGGTCATGTTGACCTATTTTTGGACTTCGACAGCTCGTCGAAGGAGGAGCGTAATATGAAGAAGAGATAATGGGATATTGGCCCCGTTTTGGGCCTCTTTTGGGGTTTTTGGGAATATGTAACGGGAAAGGGATGTCGGCCCATGGGTTTACCCATGTTTAGGCCTATTTTGTGTGTAAATAGATAACTAGGCTAGGAAGAGAGAGGAGATGAATGAAAGGATAAGTGATAGATGTAAGTGATGTGAATGTATTCTAAGTGAAAGTAGGGTTTTTGGATTCTTTGTGCATGATTTTAAGAGACTTGCAGAGTTGAGTGCAAGTAGTTGTGACAGATTGTGAAAGGCTTAGTTTTGTAATGCAAGGAGGAAGGATCCAGCGAGCTGCGCAGATCCTCTGTATTGTGCAAAGTAAGGGTTTGAGGCTATGTGTTGTAACAAATTGACTGGAGGAAATAAAGAATAATAGTTGGTGGACGTAGCCCCAGGATAGGGGTGAACCACATAAACAATGTTTTATCTTGCTTGGTGCTTATCTGAATGTGTTTATGTCTTCTTTTCTTAGTGCTTTGAGATGATTGGATAGATCTGCATATGCTCTGTGCAAATGATGTATAGAATGTTAGATATAATGTACATGAATATTCTCAGTTCTTGATCAGTTAAATCTGACCTATTTTACTTATGATAAGTGCTTGTATATGGTAGATTATTGTGAATACTATGATGCTCTGTTTTATCAGTGAAGTACATAATGATTGCATGTTAAAGAACTGAAGGTGCTAAATTCTTTATTAAGTAGTACAATCACAGATCTGTGTCCCAGCTAAGGTTTCATACACTTGATTCATGCAACCACCCCTGCCTCTACCTCAAGTGATACTTCATCTACTTCATAGGTGTTTCCGAAAGGGCTATAGTTAGGGTTTTGTTGGTGCGTTGTTGTAGAGTTGAACATTGGGTCTGCCCCTGTGCCAACAACTATAAACAAAGGGTGATATTCCTATCTACTTTACTTTAGGCAAGTAAAGTATGAAAATGCTTGAGTAAGATCAATTCATATATTTTCCTCAATATATATTTGGTGACCATACTGGGGAGATCTTCGATATCTCTTCAGTTAATTTTTATACTCGATTTTCATCGATACATATTTCTTTTTCTATTTTTGACTCTTGGACCGTTTGATCTTAATGATTGTTCCTGTCTCTAGGAAACCCAATATTGAGCTAGGTCTCCAAGACCAGACCAACATTACTTTGAACCTGTTTCATACCATTTTAGACACTGCTAGGAACCGTTCCAATCTTAACCGTTCTTGAGAAGCAATTGAGAGAGATATTAGTGTCCAAGAACAATTGGAAGCTAGACATAGGTAGCCCAGAAATCAAGAATAACCTTTTGTTTATTCATTTTTGGCCTTTCTTTCATGTCCTTATATTCTCCTAATTCTAGAAGAAGAAGAGGCGTGTCACCTAAAATCAGACCTATTGCTGAAATACGAAGGAGAAACATTGTGTTATCTACCCAACAAAGTGCTCTAAGGAGAACTTTATCTGATTCGTTTAGCTTGTCTTTCTTTCCCTCATCTATCATCCACAGAATGACATCTAGTGGTGTCTCTAGTGGCACTTGAAATGCTCCATATTCCCAATCTTCATTGTCATCAGTGATTGGTAGCTTGTATAGCCACCATATCCCTATCAAATATACTATAAACCCCACCAAATTCATTAAAAAGTATGGCCTTTTTCAGTTTGAAGAAGATTCCATGACCACACCATGGCATGTGTCCTCTCCTCTTAGCATTTCACTTGCTAATCACCCTCTTCCGAAGTTTAAAGAGTATTTTCCTAAGTTTTAGGGAAATAACATTGTCACTACTAATGAACACCTAGTGGCATTTTTGAATGCTTGTCATAATATAGTGGCTAATGGCAATGACACTTTCATGCACTTGTTCATCAATTCCTTGGAAGGAAAGGTTGTGGATGACTTTTTTGACCTTCCTCCTAAGATCCTGTCTACTTGGGAGGAGTTAATTTATTTGTTCCGGTCAACTTAAGGGAAATCCAAAAGCCCTTCTAAGAAGTTAAGGGAGTATCATAACATCACTTACAAAGATGGTGACACCATTAGGTCTTTCAACTTGCATTTCACCAAGTTGTATAATCAAATCCCTGAACTTATCCGCCCTCAGAACCAAGCCACTTTCATGCATTAATATAACACAATGCCTTCTCCTTACCGTCACAAGCTTGAAGAAAAGGCCATTGATAATTTCAGTTCCTCTTGGAACACTTTCTCAGAGTATGAGGAACAACTTGAACGAACAGTTCTACCCTAGGGAGAATTAGTTAGACAAACATATATGTCCACTCTCTTACAGTTGGTACAAGATATGAAAAACCATATGATATCTTTTGAGTGGAAAGGTATTGTCAACCCTCTCACCCCTGGAGCTTCATCCTCTTCTGCCCCTCCTTTTAGAGGTCCGGTTGAAAATAATTTCCACCCGAAGGCTATCCTGCCTCAGAGTTGGTGTAACTTTTGCAAGGAACACCACAAAGAAACCAAATGTGAGGTAAGGAAGAGTTTCAAAGAAAAGATATTTGGTAAAAGACCAGAAGCCACTATCATTGTCATAGAGTTTTCCAAGCCAATAGATGTCATGGTCATCAACACTAGAAGCAAATCCTATGCCCTAAAAGGCAACTTTGACCCTCCTCATAGTTCTTCTATCCCGAGTTCATCCTCAACTGCTACTGCACCCCAAGCTTCCAAAATTCCCGAGAGTCAAAAAATCACTCCCTCTCCCCCCTCTTCAAAATACAATATCCTGAATCAATTGGCCAACATTAAGGAACATGCAAACCTCTTAGACATGGTTGTCATCCCTGAACAACAAATGCATCTAAAGCAATTCATGGAAGGCAAAGTTTCTGTTGTAGCCAATATTTCCGAAAAGGTAGATGAAGAGGATTCTTCTGTAAATAAAGTAGGTGTACATAATTTTAGATACCCTGTAAAAACAAAACCCCTTTTTTATTTCTGTAAATATTATGGATAAAATTGCCCATTGTTGCCTCATTGATGGAAGTTCGGGCCCAAGTGTGATGTTGAATATTATTATGGAAGAACTAGGCTTGTCTTGTACAAACAAGAATTCCAGAAGCATGCTCTCCTATAATAGTCTACAACAAACAACCATATGCAAGATTAAAGATGTAACCGTGGTTTTATGCACTCATCCTGAGATAAGGACAACCCTCAACATTCAGGTGATCAATATGCCTATAAGAAATTACTCAATTATCTTGGGGAGAGATTGGCAGGCCCTAACAGGTGGATACCTCTCACTCAACTGGACACATTTATCCATTCCTCAGAATGGAAAGAATATCATATTCCTTAGAGAAGGAATAATTTCACCCTACATAGAGAATGTCCCGCAATCTATTGTAAACTATATCGAAGAAGACCTAGGAGTGTATTCCATATTCATTGAAGAGGATAATATTCCTCTGGAAATAATTGATTTAGAGGATGAATTGTGGCGTATTCACTTCGATGGTTCACATTCGAACAAGGGTAACAGGGCTGGTGTTATATTGGTTTCCCCTACAGGAAATATTCATAATATTTCATACAGGTTGGAGTTTGATTGCTCGAACGATGTCACTAAATTCAAAGATTTACTGTTAGGCATTGAGAATTCCCTTAATCTTGGTTCTGGTAACCTTTCAGTTTTCAGAAATTTTGAGCTTGTTGTAAACATGATATGTAAGACATGATCTCCTAGCAACAAGATGATGGAACAATATTCCCAAACTATTTGGGTACTTGTCTCGAATATCCTATCTTTTAACATCACTCATGTTAGGAAGGAGTTGAATTATATCGTTGATCAATTGGTTGTCTTCGCAGCCTCTCCTACTCAGTAGCTCTTGCCTCACTATCTTGATTGTGCTTTCCAATCTCTACATCATTCATACATTTCTGAAAACAAAGAATCATGGATGGCCATCCCTAACAATGAAAGTAGTTTTGTTGTCATTCAAAATGAACCCCTCAAGCCTCAAGAGACTATATCTGGAGGAAATAATGAATTTCCTGAAGGCTTGACTCCTCTCAAGAGTTCATTTTCCTTGAGTGTTGGAGGCAACAAATAAAAACATGAAGAAGAGGAGCTACAACTGAAGGTGGTGTAATGCCCAAAAATATATATCTAAACATTGTTATCCTCACAAGCAATTATTTCTTAACTAAAACAATATCTATTCAGCATAATACTGATCTTCATACCAACAACTTCAACAATTTAGATTCATCAAATATTAAAGAATTCATAGCAGAATAAATAAATGCATAATTCAATAGGGTACCTGGTTCTGATGCTATTTCCGTTGCCAGCTACCTTGCTGCTGTTGCTCTCCTTCTACCTGCTACACAGCCTAGTCCTGTTGCAAACACAGAAAAATTGCCCAAAACTATTGTCCACCCTGCCAACTAGGAAAACAACCTAGCTCCAGGATATCTACGGATATCTTGGCCCTCCGAGCCCAAAACCTCTAGCAACCCCGGTCCACTGTGTCAAGCCCAAACACAAAATTCCTCCCTGGTCCAATACTCAGAGTTCTCCCCCCCAAAAAAATCATGGCCTCCTTCCCGTCGAATGATCTCTCCTCCAAACTCCTTTCCCCCCCTTATTCCTCCTTCACCCCTTCCCTTCATTAACTCCCCCACCAAATACCTTATCGCATTATTAAATACCTTATCCATTCATTTAAATATCCTATCCATTCATTAAATTTCTTATATCTTCTCGGGATTCTTATGTGATCCCCTCTTGTGTACGCAACTTAATTTAAATATTATATTTAATTATCCACCTTTTATATAATACTTTATTAATTAATGAATTAATTAATAATTAAATCAATCTTTAACCATATTGATTAATGAGTTAATTATAATTAAATTAATCATAATCAAGAATAACTAATTAATAACAAATAATTAGTTAAGGTTATTTTAATAAATAAATATAGTTTAGCTAATCTTTTAGGATTACCTTATTAAATTAATTATAATTTATAATCAAGGGTCGTTACAGGTGGTTGAAGCCATATCCATCAAAAATATGACAGTTGTATCTTCAAAGAATGTTAAAATAAATTTCCAGGGTCCTAGTAAAGAAGAGACGAGGTATGTTGGGTTACTTGGTGGACTTCAAAATGTTTTTTCTTTGTTTAATGTTGATATTTATGGTTTTGATACAGGTCTTTTTCACCGTACTATGAAAACATCTAGGAAAAAACAAAAACTTGTTAATTCTGCACTGAAATCAAGCTTTCAAATGGAGTTGGAAGATTTCTTAAGGACTGAAATGTTTTTTTCAGTCCACCATGAAGGGGTTTCAAAGTGGGAACCTGCTTCAAAGACCCCTGATAATTTTAGGATCTACAATAGTCTTCGAACTTTTAGGAAATCAATTATAAGAAATCCTTTCCCTCGTATCAATATGGAAATGTTTTAGCAACATATCGTAGAGTTATACTTGGAGCCCTTACTTGACATTTTCTTTGGTTACAAGAAAATCAAGGTGGAAGGGGCAAATTATCAAAAAACCACTTTCACTACTAATCGTGATACTATGTCTTACAATTGCCTACCCTTTGGCTTATTTGATACAAGTATCGCCTTGAGAAGGCCCATACATACAACTTTCGATAAACTGGTCAATGTCCATTCTTATCTTCATGATTTAACCGTATCCATCAAAGGGCTGATAGATACATCAAGATTTCAAGTGTTAGGCCATTTCCGAATTACTTTTCTCTTGGACAATAACTCATAAATTTTAAAGGAATTACATAGACTAGTTTAGCTTTGCTTCCCAATTTTGTGCTCCTTTTCTGCTTTACAACACTTTGATTTCTACTTTCTGAGCTGAATTTTATTTTTTTCTTTCTGAATGGTTCTATCTTTATTGCTGTTGTTTTTATTTCTGCATTATTATTTCTGTTGGATTTTTGGTCTTTATCATCTTTTAGAGTGCTTGAATTAGGATGTTGGATCATGTTTTCCACAGTGGCACTCTTGCAAGAATTGTTAGTCTATAGAAATCAAGCTTACACAACTATTATGATGTCATCTCTAGAGGACCCTTGAAAATTTCTATATTTTTTCCCCTGTTGTCATATAAAGAGTTGGTTGTTCCCGCGTCTTCTTGGCATTTCTTCATCCATCGAGATCTTAAGAGAAAATCTGTAAGTTCTCCATTTCAAGTTAAGAGAATTATGCAGTTAAATGATCACACATATAGTGGTAAAACCCCTCATACTTAACACTTTTCATGAGTTATTCCCAAATTCTCGGTCATCTTTCATTTAGATCCACTCACTTCCCCCTGCTTCATTATCATTCAAGTTACGTATTCTTGAGATTACTATTCTTGATCTGTGAAACCATGAGTTCTGAGTTCCACTCTGTTAAAAACAAATTTCCCTATGGAGTTGCCAATTTGTTGACGATTGAAAACGTCAACGTAAATTTGCCCACAAAGTGTTGTTAAAGCCTATTATTATATAAGAATAAATAATGCTAGTAGGTGGGATCCCCTTGAACTTTTGAAAATCAGGTCTGATCATTTTCAATGTTATGATGATGTGCTACAAATTTTTACTTGGTTGTTGAGAATATGGTTTCCATTGATATCAATTAATCTTTGAGATGTCGTTCCTTCATGATACTACAACCTGCTATTCATTTATGCATTTGTTCTTCTTGCACCTGTACAAAAAAAATATTATTAAAATTGTAGAAGGACATTTTGAAGAAAAGTAAAAAACTGTATCTAAGAAATAAAAGGATAAAAACCTAGCTCTGCGATACTATATAAATGAAATAGTTATTGATAGTGGTTAATTCCTAACTAACAAGAAAATGGAATTTAAAAAAAAATGTTAATTTTGATATGCATATCATGGAAGTTTTGGTGGCGCATTCTTGGCAAGTGATAATACATGGGTTATGTATTGATTGAAGCAATCGGTAGCCGATATGCATATGTTGTAAACCTTGGTGGCTTATGGAAGTAATGGCTTTGCAATTTTTTATGGTGGTTGTGCTATTGGTGATGATTCTGTTCTATAGTGGTCAAGCAATTCATTTGAATTATAGCATGGGTGGCACATGTGGCAAGGTAATGACACAAATGGTTGAGTGTGGAACTTGAATTATGCTATGGTTTAATGACTCGATATTGTCGAGGAATTGGTTGAGTAATGGTGTTAATGAAGGCTCGTTGGCATGTACTATGGAGTAAATGTGATATGGGTGGAGGCGACATGCATTTAATGCACGTCACCTTTACCCTTCCTATTGGCCGCCACCCTCATTAGACTATTGTTTGATATGCCTGTTTTGTTCACTCTCCGTATTTTCAGCAGGGTGAAACCGCTCAACCACTTCTCATATTAAGGTTTTAGATCGACAAGTATGTCCCTTTTGGTCATTTGTGACTTCACTCTGATTATGAAATGTTTTTGGCTCAGTTGTATGGGTTTGTGTCGTCCTAAGTGATGCAACTCGGTGGTTTTGGATTTGAATGGAAAATCGATGGTTCTGTGTAAAATTGTCGTGAGTTTATTAGAGTTGGTGGTCTTCCTGGGTGACAATTTTGTTATCATTGCGTTTTGTCAAGGGTTTTTCTTTAAAAGCTTGACTGGATGATTGTCTTTGTGGTTCCTAGGTTTAATTAGAACCCTGTTCAACTCTTTCAAGGAAATGCCTCATGTTCACAAGCATCGTGGTCCTGCTTGAGTGAGTTCCTTTAGCCCCAAACTTCCACCATAGTCGGTGCCCCCTCCCTCCTGCGATGACTACTGTGCAAACCCTTAAACACTCTAGACTGGAGCTTCATAAGAATTATGTCGAGCATGCTAAGATTATTGTGGCCTCTTACTTTGAATGCGGTCTCACCCATTATTTGTATAGCAGTTGTGTTACTATGGATTTTGTCCATACCTCTGTGAAATGGCGTGAGCCCCGAATTGCCAATTGCACTTCTAAAATGTCCACAGGTGCCAACTTGTTGTAAAAAAATAGTTTTTTTGAAAGGGACTCTATCATTTTCGTTTGGGTTCATGAGTATACACCGTTATCACACTTGTTTGGTCGATTGTTTTCCCTTACCATGGTGCCAAATTGTTGGTTATTATACAAATTTTAGAGAGGTGCTTATGATATTTGGATAATAGTTGGAATTGATCATAAGGGGTTTCGTTTTCTTCACACATGTCGCGTCCTGTAGGTGATTTTTTTTTACAATTAGAAGATTGGATTGGATATTTCCACTACATCCTTTGTTGTATGCATAATACACTTGAATGTGTGCGGCCTGGTCACTTATAAGCGACTTAACAAATATATTAGAATGAGGTTTTGAGTTATATCATGGTGATATGTTGTTGTGTGATCATTGGAAATATTACACTGGGATTCCCTCAGTTGTGTACCGTGTGTAGTATGGATGACTTGTTTTTATGCTCAATGATATCCATTGAGTTTCAAATGCATTATCTATTATAGTTGATCATTGTCGATGGCAGTCGGTTGGATATTTGGCTAAGTTTTTAAGTTGCATTGAGATGTTTTGATTACAATGGAATGGTTATAATGAATTCAAAGTTTACCCTTGCATAGTTTGTGTCTAAATCATGACTGTTGGTTGTATAATCAATTGTTTTTCAGGCATGGCATGCGAGGTCAATTATTGTGATCGTTCCACTTCATATGTATATATGGGAATGCATATCATTACAGATATTGATTGGCTTCATTACATAAATAGTGACTTCATTATTATTTTGGAAACATTACGTTTAAATATAAATGTGGATTTGGGAAATCTATGGAAGTGGTGGATGATTAATAATTATAGATCGGAAATGATTGTTGTTGTTGATTGTTATAAAATTAAGAATGTGCAAATAAAGGGAACAAAAACTCTTACAAATTGCGTAAAATACATCTGTTTTGAAATGGTACTCTGTCAGATATTAATGGACAGTCAAATTATGCAAATACACAAGAATTATTACTCAGTCATCTAGTTGTTGGTTGATGCATAGTTTTCTTACTTCAAGGTATGTTATGGATTGCTTGATTGATCTCATGAATAATAAACATTTTTTCCCCCTCATTATCTCATTTTCCACTAATAATAACCCCCTCACATATCCCATATTGAGTTTTTTCACTCCATGTTCTGATATTGATTATAGCTAAGAGAATTTATGTTTTAAGTGAATGAAGTGGTAGTGTCTTGAGTGGATTGTAGTAAGGTTTATTGGTTTGCTTAAAATTGATTGTTGTTATCATTGAGCAGTGACCATATCTCTCTCGTTTCATTATATAATATTTTCGCTAATTACAAACCCATCATGTATC